>WUAT03328868.1:0-10639 GCA_010015005.3 Ulmus americana | reverse complement strand
ATAAAATAAAAGTTGAAGTATTTAGATAAATTTCTTCAAAAGTGGAGACTGAAATAGAATATTTGGACAATTAAAAGATACCGTATGAATTTTCCTCTAGAAATATAGGCTAATTAAAAGAAAAAAATTCAAAATTCAAACTCTAATTTTTTATTTTATTTTTTTAAAACAACAAAACTCTAAATTAATAAAAATAAAAATAAAAAATGTAAGAGGTCACCAATAGGGTGGGGTGGGGGGTTAAATGATTGTGTTTTTGGATGATGTGTCAAATCTACTGTTATTGCTAAAATCTATTGCATATCTAAAACCGTTAAAAAAATTATTTATGTTAAATCTGTAGGCTGAAAATATCAAATCTCAAATAATAAATGTATAGTATGTTTCCTAATATCAATCTAAATACATGTATAAAATTATAAATATTCCAAATGAAAATTACCAAACAAACCAATATTCAAGGAAATCTCCAAAAGGAGAAACTAGCCCATTACTATTGACTGAAAATCCAATGAAAAGGTTAAAAAATCCAAATAATTAAAATGTAGGATTCCTATAATATGTAAAAAAGTTGTATTGTAGTTAATCTCCTATTTAGCTCAAGATAGGATCCTCACGTAACACTCCTTTAAACCTATATAAATAGACAACAAAAGAAAACCAAACCACGGGAGAGGAAAATCCTCTTAAGCTCTCATGCTGCTCATCCTTGGAATCTCCTTGTAGCTTCTTCATCATTTTCAGGTAATTTCATATTTTATTATTAGAATGATAATCTTGTAAATGCAAATATAATTCATATTGTATTATGTTATGTAGTTACTAGATATGAGTATGTTTGGTTCACAATTTGGATTATATATATATTTTTAAGATTCTCGTTATTTATGTGAAAAATTAAAATTATAACGGTTTAAAAATTTATGTTTATGAGTTAGAAATAACTATACAAAATAATGTTTTTGAGTTTGAAAACAAACTCATATATTTGTGATTTCCGATATTATATGCTTAATTTTTTGACCATTATTGAATTACAATGATAATTTAATATATTTAATTTTAATTATTAGTAGTTTTCCTGTTTTTGCATGAAGGTTAATATTAGTACGTTAACTTGTCGGGAGAAATTGATATGATACCTTAAAATCTGTGCAATATTTGATTCTTTATCTTCTTTTGAAAACAAAGAGAACTACTATGTGCACGTGAACAATTATTTTTATAATTACAATGGCGTAGTTAGGATGGTTTACCAATAAAAACTTCTGCAGAAAACATTCTCTGGAAAACACAACCAAACACAGCTAGAAAATATTAATAAAAAAACAAAGAAGACAATAAAAACAAAACAAGGCAGGTAAGAAATGGATTGGGCTTTTGACGCGTGCCAAGATTGGGTGTCACGAGACCCAATTCTACGATCCTCTTTTACAAGTGTTAAAAATTGAAGTTTTCTCATTTATGTCTTGTAGTGGAAGACCATCATACTTTATAGGTGAGCTCTATGAAAGGGTTAGCCGCCCTTTGTTTCTTGTGGGGGGTGGTTTAGTTAAAGTAGCTTTTGTCACCCATCTCTTACCAAAAAATAATTTTAGTAAAGTTTCTTAGATAACCTCAATTGTAGTTGTAGATATAAAATTTTCATCCTTAAATTCTTTAATGTTATTTTTTATTGGTAAATGTCACAAAAAATACTTTCAAAAATTAGGACAATTATGATCACAAATACCAACAAATAATAATATTAGGGATTAACGATCAAAAGAATTAAAATAATGATAATGTGCAAAATCAAACAAATACTTAGATAAATACTTAGACTCAGTGTCAATTTTGTGGATCTATCTTTTTTTATTCCACCATATTTTATTTTTTAGATTTTTTATCAAGTTTTTTTTTTTCCATATAAAAGATATTTTTGTCATCATCTTCATAAAAAAAAAAAACTACCGACCAAAAAAATCAATCATAGTGTATTTTAGTCCTTATAAAACTGGTATTGCATTGGCATTTGAGCTAATTAGTCTAATTTTAAATAAACTAATTTTTATATGGGGAATATTGGAGGTCTAAACTAATTCATTATATCCAATTAGCACATGGAATGGAATTGAGGATTAGGAATCCTTTATTGTTTAATAAGAACAAGATAAGAGATTAAAATAAAAGCCTTGAGGAAATAGTCAAAAAGGCTAAAGTAAAGGGATCTTGAAATGTTGAAAAGGTAATAGATTAGATCATGTAATGGGTTAGTAGAAAGCTAAAACAAATCTAGCAAACCAAAACACAAGCCCCCCTTAGTTCATTTGCCTCTAATATGTTCCTTTTTCACACATTTTTTTTTAATTTAAAAAAGTAGCAATTTATTGGCATTCAAAGTTTTTAAGAACACAACTTAGTATACATTTTATGCTTATAAGACAAAATATAATACAAAATATATAACATAAATATTAGTTTATAAGACAATGTCAACAAACTATCTTAAATTAAATATTCCCTTTGTTTTAAGATTTCCTCAACTAATTATTTATACTATAAATAATGCCCATAATTTATTGTCTTGTCTTTTAGGTCTTTTAATTATTATACTGTAATTATAGAAGCACGTACCACTCATCTCATCTTTTAATGGTGGTCCTATACACTGTAAGAACTACTCAACCCAAAAACAAAAGTAAATTATCTATTTTGGAGAACTGTCTAGAAGCTAGAGAGCAAAAAGTAGTGGAAGAAGTAAAGGCTTTTCAGAGCAATATATGTCACGGGAGGGCCCTTTTGTGTGAAAATGTGGCTCCCATGTTCTATCTTTTTTGAAGTCACATGCAGGTTGATTCAATTTTTTCCCTGTTCTTTCCTGCGGTGGAATAATATGTCATAGGTCCTTTTTTTTCAAAAATAGAAAATTGGGATTATATATATCATAGGTTGTTGAAAGTTTAGTTTGAAGTTTGAATTAACATGTAGAAATTGAAACCCATCATTTGGGTTTTGAACTTCTAATTAGAAGTCCAAAGTGGGTTAGAACCTAAATTGTGTACTTTGAAATATAGATTGAAAGTTGTGTATGAGAGTAGTATGATGACGATGCAGAGTTATTGACGTAGTCATACATGAAAAATTGAATTCAAATACAAATTTGTGTTTGTTTTTGGTAGAATTCTAAAACTATTAAGTAACCCAGAAAGCGGAAATTTTAGGTTGAAATGGGAAAAGGAATAAATAGTATTGAAAATGTGTATTGTGTGTGCCATTGGAAAAAATAGTTGGAATTTAACTAATTAACGGCTTAATTGTAGGAGTATTTTCTAAGATAATTAAAATGATCATGTAACTAATTAAATCTTTATATCTTTGTTACATGCTTTCTTTCTTGACATATATACATCTTTGTTATGATGGAATTATTAGATATTTTTAATATATATATGTATATTCAATAATTAACGTGTTCCATAATCGAACAAATGCACAAGTTGAAAATATTATTTCTTTTTTTTGGTCCCATGAACTCTTTTATTTGGCTGCTGTTTCTTGAGATATTTTGTACATTTTAGTTTCCAAATTGACAGCTCAGGTGAGGACTAATATTTACCTAAGTTTATAGTGATCCTAACCAACTCTTTCAATTCTTTTTACAAAAGGCCATAATCCACTTAATATATATATATTTTTTTTTATGGTCTAGTTGGTTATTATTTATTTATAAATCATCTTTTATGTGCTTGAAAATTGTTCTTTTTACATGCATATTATTTCTTTATCTCTAGAAGTTCAACTATAGACGGCCCTAATTGGAGGAAAAGAACTCATGTTATATTTTAATTCCTTATTTCTACCTCAAAAATGTCAAAATTTTGGTATATTTGGTATAACGGTAGAAGCTAGGTCCCTTTAAAAGAAAAAAAAAAACTTAGTTAAATCCGAAATTGTCAACGTTTCTGTTAACAAGTTTTCAACTTTGTCAGAAGCAAAAGCTTAGTTAACCACAAATCGCCTTGAGCCTAAACAAGTGGGTCTGTTTCAGACGTAATTTGAATAGAATTTTAATAATTTAAGTAAGATAATTTTTAGAATAAAATTTTAAAATTTTTGATAAAAATAAGTGAGATTTATAAAATTAAAAAATAATTTATATAAAAAGTGATAAATATATTGTGATTTAATAATAAAATAGTATAAAAAAATAATATTTTATGTAAAAAATAGTGAGAATATTAATAATATAATGTAAAAGGTAGTAGGGTATAAGTGTGTAAGATATAAAATGTGATATGGTATAGGTGTGTAATATGTAAAAAGTGATAAGAAATAAGTGTGTAAGATGTAAAAGGTGGTGGAGTCCATAGAATAAAATATAATAAGATTTTGGTTAGAATAAAGAAAAGAAGAATTTTTAGAGAATTTTAGAAAATAAGATAAGATATGATTTTTTTAAATCAGTAAAAGAACGGACCAATTATTATTTAATTAAATAATAATTAATAATAATAATTAAAATTTGGTACGTCTAAAAAGGCTAACTTCTGACCAAAGAAGTAGTACTGCTGGTGACAGCTCTACTCTCATGCATTTTTCATACTAATGTATCATTAATAATATGATTTATCTTTGATAACGAAGATGTTCACCAATCGCCACCAATTATCGATTACTATATATGATTTCTTAAATTTTATTTTTTTTGTCAACTAGAGTTTAATTAATTAACCCATTAACTCACTATACAATATTTAAACCACTTCCCTAAAGCAAGTTATCATTCCTACGAATATTTGATTTATGTTTTTGTGTGATCGATCAATTGTATTATGTATGTAACATGGAAAATTTCTGTCCCCTTTGTCTTTTTTTCTTTTGATGGAAAATTCCACATTATCTTTGATGATAAAGAAGGGTCTAAGAAAGAGACATGAAACCAGAGAGAGAACAACTCTTCTTGTATTAGCTGTTTAGTACTATGTAATTTGTATTTATTTTAAAAAATATTCTAGTTTTTTAATAATCTCAAAAAATACTATCGAAGTTAAATTTTTAGTCATTTAGTATCTTAGATCAAACTTAAGTTGACTTTTTGATTATAAATTATCTGAAATGCCATTTTATTCAATTTAATTTTTTGGAGAATTTGAAATGATTTTTTTTTAGAATTACGTTTTATGTGTTATAAACCCAACAAAAATAAAATAAATATTGTTTGGGAGTAATGATATCTTAAAATATTACATATCCATGATAAGAGCAAGGTCAAATTGAACCAGGTTATTAAATGGTTGGAAACCTAACTTCGAAAATACTTTTTTGAGATTATTGAAATATAAGGGTACCTTTTGGGATAAACGCAAACTAAAGGTACTAAATTAATAAAAACTTGAATTAGAAAATACAAAGAAAGCTTGGGCCCATTTGGCAGGGCTTTGAAAGTGAAAGAAAGAGAGATAACAACTCTTCTTGTATTAAACCGAATTAGAAAATACAAAGGAAGCCTTCACTCCAAGAAAAAAAAGTCTATAGCGGTGACCCAATTTGCGGACTTTTTTTTGGTGCAAATATTTTTTTCTCAGAAACACAATAGTAACGACATGTTGTCACTAAAGGATAACAAGTCGTCGCATTACTTGTTATATTTTCGAGGAAAACTTGGATGCTAAAATTTTATGCACAAACTCCATAGTCGCTATAGAGGTGATATTTCGCAGCTAAAATATTTGTTCATTTTGAGGGAAAACTAGGCAAGCAAATTTTCCGCACAAACCTATAGCGACGACATATGTCGAAATTATAGGTATATAATGTCGCCCCTAAAACATTTTGGTCTTCGAGATAAAAATAAGGTGGTGAAAGTTTCTGTACCAAGCTATAGTGATGACACGTGTCGCCGCTATAGGTTCTGCTGTTAAAATCGAGCTAAAGCCCCTTCTTCCTCATTTTTCCTCTCTTTCTCCCTAAAGCTCCGCTATTTCTTCCCAGTTTTCTACTACCGTCGCCACCGCCGAACCCTTCCTCTCGGTTGTTTGTCTTCCCCACTTATTGGTATAATTTTCTAACCTTTTATTTTAGATTTTCTTTGGAATTTTAGAGATAAATTGGTGTGTTTATGGAGTTTAGGTTAATATTTCTTGCTTTTGAGGAATGTATAGTTGTTATTGGGTTATGTTTATAAGAATGTTGTGGTATTATATGGATTTTGTGGGATTGTGTTTATTTTCAGATATTTATGTTGATTTGTGGAATACTCTGTTATAATTGGGGATATTTTGTGAATTTATGTTGTAGTTTAAGGTATTTTGTTGATTTTGGAGAAATTTTTTTAATTTTGGTATAACATGTTGTAATTTGGGATACTTTGATGATTTTGTGATTTTATGTTGAAATGTGGGTATTTTGTTCATTTTGTGAATTTATGTTGATTTTTGAATATTTTTTTGATTTTGGGATATTTTGTTGATTTTGTGAAATTATGTTGAAATTTGGGGTATTTTGTTGATTTTTTGAATTTATGTTCGTTTTGGTATAATATGTTGTAATTTGATATATTTTGTTGATTTTGTGAAATTATGCTAAAATTTGGGGTATTTAGTTGATTTTCTAAATTTATGTTGATTTGGTTTTGTAATTTAATAGATATGGCTGACGTTATGTCTTATGGAGGAGAAGCTGAAGGCGATCCGCCTCTTCCAGGCAGTTCACTAGTACCGACTCAATGCAAGTCCTGTAAGTATTACGATTCTTATATATTTGTTTTATTTTAATAGTTCTTTTCGTTTTTTAATGACTATAACATGAAATCTTTATATAAATGCAGTACAACAAAAAAGAATGAGCATCTCGAAAGGTATCAACTTACAACAACTGTTCAATGCAAACGGGTGTAGACCGCTTCCTATTAAGTTCGATTGGATAGAGTGGACACTGGTTCCTATCGGCTCGAACTCCAAACTGGTGTCCAGATGTGTGGGGAACCACATAAAACATTTTGTGGCTCCCTGTTACGAGGATTGGACACATTTTCCTTAGCATTTGAAGGAAAAAATGATGGATGTGGTTGAGGTACTTAACTCATTTGATCCTCCGGATCTGCCTGTATGTGTCTTAGTATTGTGAAGAAATATGAAGAAAATGGAGTAATCCTTCGGATCATTTGATCCTCCGGATCTGCCTGTATGTGTCTTAGTATTGTGAAGATATCTTGAGCTACAGGTGTCGGATTGAGCTGATTTTTTTTTTGGGTTGGAAAGCTAACTTCTGGGGCTACAATTCTTTAGAAGAACATTTCTTTAGATTCGGCTTGTAATGCCAAGGAGAATGATTAGAAGAATCAGGTCCGGAGGATGATAGTTTAGTTTACTGTTTGTATAGAAAGCCTTCATTTTGTATTTAATTGTAATTGCTCCTTTGGAAGGATGATGGGAAAGAGAGAGTAGAAATCTATATAAAGGGAATATGGGCTCATTTGAAAGGGATCTTGGTCATTTGGGTAGCTTGAGAGAGAGAAGCAAATTTCTAGAAAGAGATGCTCTCAATTATTGTAAACACAAGATTCCATAATTTGGTAGAAGATCTTGAGGATTGTCGTAAAGAATTAATGATTATTAACGAGACGAAAAGTCGTGTTCATCGTTCAACAACAAGGGAGATTTTCTTTACGATAATTTTCAAGATCTTCTTCAATTTGATTTTTCTATTTTTCTCCTTGATATTTTTGGAATTGAGTTTAATTACTTGATAAATTTGATAATTAGTTGACAATAAAGTTAAAAATATTCTATGATTTAATCTTGAATTTACTTCTAAAAGATTATCATATTTTAGATTTGTGAAAATATTAGAGTTAAAAGTAAAATTTTGAAATAAGGTAGAGGGCTAATGTGCAAATTCCTTTTTTTTTTTTAATAGGAAATTTACCATTTGGGATTGAAATTATCCCAAATCGAAGCAAAGAACAAGGCAGATTGTCTGTGCGTCACTCCGGGAGCCCAAGAACAAATCTCCATCATTCTCGTTGAAATCCCATTCCATCAACGAAAGATCTAAGAACCTTCACCGGAAGACTCCAATTCGAAATCTCCATCGCCAGAATGATTGATTTGCCTCTGCCAAATTCCGTTGCGATGTCCATCTTCTCGATTAACAGAGATAACGCCATAGATCGGAGCTTGAACGTTCTCTAACAAAGGCGAAATCACCTTCTCCAGACGACATAATGATTCATCAATTTCTGAAGCACTTTCTGATCCACCGAGGTGTTTTCCGAAGGATGGATCTAGGGTCATTGTTTCCGAATGGTCAGGGGAAAATGTCTGTGTGATTCCACTAATGACCCGAAGGATTTAATGAAAGATTCGAAGCCCAAGGAGTTTTTTGGAGGATATGGAAGAGATCGTCAAGAGCCATGAGGAGATAGGTCATCCTTCGAATGGGAATTAGGAGACACTCTGAACAATAAGGTCCTATGAAAGCATTTCCGAAGGAACACGAAAAATCTTCTGAAGCATCTAGTTTTGTCTCTGAAACGTTTGATGGTTATCCGGAGCATTGAGGGATCCAAAGGAATATTCAAAGATACAATTAAAGCTTCGTAAGTTTTGATCCTCCGAATGTGATGGGAAGCCTTACCAAATGATTGCAATCCTCTGGAGGATAGGCAAAGGATGAGAGAAGGATCCTCTGGAAGCCTTACCGAAGGATTGCAATCCTTTGGATGATAGGTGAAGGGTGAGAGAAGGATCCTCCGGAAGCATTTTCGAAAGAATTTGAAGAATTTTTTGAAGCTTTGAGCTCTACGAGGAAGAGGAGAGAAGATTTTGGAAGTATTAAAGAACTGATATCTGGATTTGAAAAGCCAAAGAGAAAAGCTTTATTTTCAGCTTCTCCAAGATGTTGCTATATCTGTTGTAGGACCTTTCACCGTGATGAATACCGAGACTACATATGAAATTGTGGAGATTTTCGAAGCAAAATCCAAAAATGGGTAACAAAGTTCTAAACCATTTACTTACCTTGATATATGTTTGTATGTTTGTGAGTATAAACATATATATATATATATATATTGTCTTGTGATTTGATAATAGAGGGCCATATATCTTTTACTATGATATGTATATGCACTATATTAGCTAATATGGTTCAGATTATTCAGAAGCTAACATATCCTATGAGATGGTGCTGTTGTTTACTGTTGGTGGGGTATTGTTAAGGGTCGAAGCCCACAAAAATACATTTGGTATGGTTATAGAGATCTTTTTAACATCATTCAAAAATTCAAGATGAGCTTGGAGACTATGGAAGAGCAGCAGCAGAAAGAGGATGGAACTTGGAAACAAGTGTAGATAATGTTTCTTTACCGCAACCAGAATAAGAAGGTACACTGCTAGTATGGCATTTGGCCTAGATTTGACGCAATAACTTTGTTATTTTGATATGAGATTTGGCGATTCCAATAACTTTATTATTATTACTTTGTTCTTCTGGTTCATAATTGTAAATCAGTAATGCGCAGCTAATTGAATGAGTTCATCTATGCTTAGTCGAAATGTATTGATTTTAATATTTTTTCTTAAGTTGATTCATTGTGAAAGCAAAAATAGTTATATAACCATGACGTGAAATCTTTGTTGACTATAAGTTATAATAGAGTGCATTTAAATGTACTAGCTGGGAAATCAAGAAATTATTTGTAATTGCATGTCCCTGTGTCATAATGCAGATTGCTGATCGCATATAACTAGCCACTTGTTCTAAGTTAGAAACGAAGAAATGCAAAATTTTGTATGCGGTTGAATAGCTTGAACAAAGAAGATTTTCCAGGAATGGTGAGATGAGGACAAGTTTTTCCCTTTTTAACCCCATTTCATATTCATTGCTTGATGTTATCTTGGGTCTCAGCTATCAAAATATTATTCATATTATTATCTTATATATGCTTATGTATAAAGAAGATAGAAGGATAGTTATAATGTAGTCAAATCCCTTAGAAACATGGTTCAAATTTAGAATAGATTTTGGATATTGGTGTTGAGATTTTAATTTTGCATGTCTTGGGTATTTTCTATCCTAACTGTGGTATTTAAATTGCATACGAGGAATGACAATGATTCTTTACTACATTGCTTATAAGAAATTTTGTTTTCATTAATACTTTTTCGATCAAATAGCTGAGTTCATACTTGTCATTGAGGAAAAAGTAAGTTCACCTATTTATTTATGTGATTTTTCTGGATGAGTGATACTTTTGGCTTATTACTAAACTATGGAGGAAGAATGGTAGATTTGATTCGGCCCTGTTGTTGTTTATACTGTATTTGAGTAAATCTTGGTGTTTTTTAATATAAATCACCCATGGAGTGCAATAAAGAGGAGGCCTTCAAGGTAGTGCAACTTGCAAAAAATAAGATGCAAAATAATGAGTTTCTAGGAACTTTGAAGATCGCTAAGAAGGCCCAAAAACTATTTCCTAATCTTGGGAACATCTCTCAATTGCTTACAGTCTGTGAAGTTCCCTGTTCTGTAGAAACCAATCTAGGCAAGACAGATAGATTGATCTAGAATTCTTTGGGTTGAGCAATTAGCTGATGTTGATGGGGGTAACCATTAAGAAACAGTACAGAAAGCTTGCACTATTACTTCATCCCAA
>WUAT03328646.1:0-10641 GCA_010015005.3 Ulmus americana | reverse complement strand
CTAAAATTCTAAGAACACTTAGTTAATTTGAAATGTGATATCTCAAATTCTAAGATATGCACCTCAAAGAGCCTCTTAACACTTAGTCAATTTAAGATGCGATGTCTCAAATTCTAAAATGTGTTCCTCAATGAGCCTCTCAACACTTAATCAATTTGAGATGCGATATCTCAAATTCTAAGCTGTGCTCCTCAAGGAGCCTTTCAACACTTAGTCAATTGAGATGCGATATCTCAAATATTCTAAGCATGTGTTCCTCAAGGAGCTTCTCGACACTTAGTAAATTTGAGATGCGATATCTCAAATTCTAAGTTGTACTCCTCAAGGAGCCTCTCGACACTTAGTCAACTTGAGATGCGATATCTCAAATTCTAAGCTGTGCTCATCAAGAAGCCTCTCGACACTTAGTCAATTTGAGATGCGATATCTCAAATTCTAAGCTGTGCTCATCAAGAAGCCTCTTAACACTTAGTTAATTTGAAATGTGATATCTCAAATTCTAAGCTATGCTCCTCAAGGAGGTTCTCCACACTTAGTTTGCTTTTGGGCCTAACCCTCATGGTTCACACCAATGGAAGTAGTGTCTCATACTTATAAACCATGGATCATCCCTACTCTTAGCCAATGTAGAACATTTAACACTCTTCCTTAAGTTAGGATCTAGGACTTTATGCTCGTCTTAGTATTTTCAATGTAACTCCTTCGTACGAAGTCTAAATGAGGCAATCTAGGTGTCCATGGAAAGCTAATTCAAAGATCTACAACTTTGAAGAAGACTCCAAAGTCAAATTCTATCATCTTTAGTGCCAAAACCTTGACGAAATTTCACAAATTGAGGTACAAAGTGCCAGCGGATCCTGAATACTCGTCGGTGTTTCAGCCATAACTTTTTCATATGAAATCCAAAAACTGGGAGCTATACGTCCCTGGAAAGATAATTGGAAAACCTACAACTTTGAAAAAGACCACTAAGTTGAATTCTGTCATATTCAATGCCTAAATCCATGACGAAGTGCCTAATAAAAGAAATCACAGCTTGGATTTCCTTAAATCTCTTGATCTCCTGGTTTATTTGCACTTAGTTTTTATTTTCCCCTAGCAAATTGGGAAGTGTGGAGGGATATCCTCAATGACCGCTGAAGTCGAATTCTGGAATGTCTCACACTTAGTTTTCGAGCCAACCTCTTGACTCAAAAACTAGGGGGCAACTATTATGAGAATTTTTATTATGGCTGACGTGACATCCAGATCATTCCAGAATAGTTAACACGTAGATCATATCCATGCTAAGCTGGTAACAACGCTTGCCAGGTTGGCATCTCGATGTTTTGACCGTGATGACATCTAGGCAAACGCCGTTGTCTGTCCTCGCACCGGACTTAGTAAAAATTGAGGTCTGATACTTCTCGAAGAAATTTGCAAATAACACAATGACGACGTCGTCTTCCGTGTCAGATTATGGTGCTCGTAAGAACTAGAAACTTCGAATTGACATCGCGAAGGATCAACTGGGTCCGATTGGGCACCAGGCCAGCTTGGCCAAGGTCAAGCTACGTGGGTGCGGCTGAGCTGACGAGGTGAGGTATTCTAGCCAGGTAGACATGCTGAGTGAGGGTGTGAACAATGGCTTGTGAGGCCGTACAAGGGCGAGCAGTTGCGCACAAGGCACACGGCTGTGTGCGAGGCCTATATGGGATAACGTGAAAACCATGCTGCCGAGCTGCCCATGTGCACACCTTGTCGAGCAGCCGACCTGCCCATGCGCGCACCTTGCCAAGCAGCCGAGCTGCATCCCTACCACACGACTAGCATGCCGAGCTGCCCAGCTCGACCAGGCCAACTGGCCGCGCCATTCTGTCGAGGCCTCTGCTAACATGTGCTGCCATTCTACTGAGGCCCCTGCTGAGCCCTACCAGGCCAGCTCAGCTAGGCCAACCCGACCAGGTTGAGCTACAGGCTTATTGAGGAGGACGTTGTGATTTTGTCCGTCTCGCCCTTTTTCACAGCTTCCAAACTTAATACTTCTTGACGAACTATTCTTTACATCTGGTTCCTTCCCATATCACATAGCTCATCAAAGAGCCTTTCAACACTTAGTCAATTTGAGATGCGATATCTCAAATTCTAAGCTGTTCCAAAACTCCCCGTTTCAATTGATCTGTGACATGTAAGCAGACAAATCCTTGTAATCACCATTACAAGGATCCATGATTTGTGATCTTGTGTCCCATGTTTTGAAATCACATGTGGCGCAACAGGATTGGAGCCTACTTTCAATCCTTGAAAATAGCTCCCACTTCCTAATTGCCTCCTCCCTTAGAACCCCTATAAATACCTCATTTCTTATAATTGAAAAGGTACACTCTCATTTGCTTTGACATGTGAAAACTCCTTTTGCTGTTCTCTCTCTTAAACGATTACAAAAATCCTAGCTGAATTAAACATTGGAGTGTAATTGGGAGAACAGCTCCCCCGACCTCTGATCATTTTTATTTTATAGATAGCTTTACAGCTTCGACAACATCATCTCTGCGAAGACTTCGTTAGTTTCGTTAAATTAGACCTTACTCGACGCCAGGTCACCTCACTTATTTGGAGAGAATTGCTCACTTGTCCTTCTTTAATCGTTGACCAGATTTATGCGTCAACAGAATCAATATGACACTTCTAGGCCGATAATTTGAGTCATAACATGATGACATGACTCGAAATCGATCTAAAAGTTTTAGGTTATGGTTCATAAAAAAAAAGAGTTTGGGTTGAAATTGGGTCAATCTGAAATTGATCTGAAAAAATTTAGGTCGAATTTGAGTCAACTTGATTGATCTGAAATAATATGAAATTACCTAATTTTAAAGTGACATGAGAACTTGAAACTAACCCGACTCAATTTACCTAAAAGTGACTCAAGAACCTGAAATTTACCTAAATAACTTGATTTTGACATGATTTTTTTTTAAAAATATTGATTCAAAAAATAAAAATTTTGATATATATATATTTTTTATTTTTTTAAGCCATTTGGGTTAAATTAGGTCACCCATCACCTGGAACGATTCAGTTTAGGATTGAATTTTATGACCTGAAAAAAATTTGGGTTGAGTTTAGATTAACCTTATTACTATCATGTATCTACCTCAATTCAACCTGATGACTTGAATTGTCACCCCTACATCTACATTTAACGAGAGTATGGCAATTACAATGGATGAATGGGCAAATGCGGGTAACCTTTTTGAGTAAAAATGGTCCCTTTTTTTTTTTCTTTTTCTTTTTTTCCTTACTTTTGAAAAATCCTAACTTTATTGTTAATGGATATGAAAATCTTATCTTTATTCCTAATGGATTCGTTTTGTTTGGTTTTGTCTTGTAGTTTTGAATGTTATTAGAAAAAAGCAAAGGACAAGGAGACCCAATTGAAGGAATGAGTTGGAATTGGATCCCACAAGCCTCACGGTTCTCTTTTTTCTCAACTTTTCAGTTTGGAAATAGGAAAAGCACCATCTATGGCTCCATTATGGAGCTTCAACTTACCACTTGCATAGAAATATTAAATTATAATCATTTTGTTAAAAAGAGATGGGTGCATTTGGGATCCATGAAAATATAGTATAAGGGCTCAAAGCGTGCAAATTTCAAGCGTGCTATGTTCATATTCCATGTAAATAGGCCTGTACGTTAAGTACATCGTAGTTAATTAAATTTTATTAAAGGTTTGATTGAATATAACAATACAACAAATACTAAATAATAATATTTTGAAAGAAAAACTATAATGCTACCGTTGGGAAATGGAATGGGAAGCCATGAGGTATTTTGGAAACTGTTAACTCTTAAGAATTATTTGTCTAGCATACATACTAAGTTAGAGATAGAGAGGCAAGAGTGAACATAAAAAAAAGTTTCTTATGTGTTAATAAATATAGTGGGTTTGTTTTGTTTCTTGGCGCTTGGCAATGATGGAAGAAGGGCCGAAATACTAGAAATAATTTTCAAGAGAAGCTTAGTGTAATCCCAAGTTGATAGCCCTTATTTCTGGCAGGAAATAGACATTCTGAAATGGAGTAAAGATGATATTTGCATGCTCTTAACAAAAAAACTCAGTTAACTCAAAACTCTAGGTATTTGCTGTGCGGATGGTGTGAAAATTTTCACCTTAATTGCCACCCATGCACAATTCTTGAGACTTTGAAGATGCCAATGAGTTTTATAAGGGATCCAACCATGCACAAAATCTTGCGCTTTTTAGCTGTGAGCTACTGCCGAAGAATGGGAGCCCCTGTACTTGAAGCAATTGGGAAGCACCGTAAGTATCTAACCGCGCTGCACAGATTGATGTTGTTTATGTGTAATGGCTATTTTGATGATGAGGCTTTTGCAATGGCAGCCGCAATGCCTCAGCTCAAGCACCTGGAAATTCCCAAAGTACGCTTTAGATGTATCAGACTCTCATTATATGGACCCAGAAAAGAAATATATTTCTTTAAGCCGTCTCTAAGAAAACGACGCATGGATGTTGTGATACGATGTTATGGTGTAACTAGCGTGTCTCGTTTTTTGCCTTATGTTTTTCTTATTTAACTTTTGCCTTTTGAATATACAACTTTATGTGTTGGGATTTTATTGAGGAAATACAAAAAAATATGTGACAAAATTATCAATCCTCTCAAAAATAAAACAAGATAAAGGTTCTAGAAGAGATGGTGAGAAATAATTAAATATGTGACAAAATTGTATAGAACTCTGTTGTTTCACCTTTCATTCAGGACTGATATTGTTTGTTGTAAATCTGAGTATTTGAACTAAGCATATCGTTTGCTCGTGTACCGATAGTAGTTCCAGCAATATATCCACCTGACCAAGCATTCTGCAAAAAGGAAGGCTAATTTCTCATTAAGAATCGTAAGGAAAGAGAAAAGGCCTATTGTTTCAAATTTTGACATGTTGTACTATTTACCTGAAAGTTGAAACCGCCGGTTACTCCATCAACATTCAACACCTGCAAACATCCAGAAGTGAAATGCGATATGCTGATATGTGTGTGAGCATGCATACAAAGTGTAATTGTTCGTCATCTAAACCGAAAAGATTTCAAGGTTGCTACCTCCCCTGCGAAGAATAGTTTTGGACGAACTTTGCTTTCCATTGTGTTTAGCGAGATCTTCATTGAAGGAAGAAAAAAACAAAAGTTATAAATCTAGGTTCTAATGAATGAAGAGAAGAACAAGGATTATGCATTACCTCAGACAGTGGAACACCTCCAGCAGTCACAAATTCGTCTTTGAATTGACCCTTCATGAGAAGAAAATTGCAGATTGTTACGACTAAGCAGAACAAATTAATTTCAGCAACCAAAAAAGAAAGACAGAAGGAAGGAACAATCTTTACCTTTCCCGTAACCCCAAAGTTACACTGCTTCAATAGAGAAGCAGTAGAAATTAAAGAGTTGTTTGAAATAGAAGCCCACAAGCTGTCCCCAGATAATCCCTAGATATGAAAGTCAAATATGCAAATAAACTTTTTTGAGGAAAAGAACATATGGTCTACCAACTTATGAAAGACAAACCTGTTGGTCCAATATATATTTCCAGAATCTCTTTACGAGGTCAAATTCTGGTGGATATGCGTTGGACACTTTTTGCTTCTGCAGAGTGAACATAATAAGCATCTCAATTCAAACACAATGAATTACAACAAAATGAATAAAGAGGAGGGTCATGAAATTATAACCACATTAAGTTTATTATCTACTAACAAGCACAAACATTCCACTAGTCTACAAGAAGGTGGCAATGTAATACCATTGAAGACATCATGTTAAGGCATCACATACTGTTATACGCCAGAGTGATCCAGTTTGGGATATTTGGATTTGCAGGGAACAAATGGGTCACGCCACTTAGTTAACAATCCAGGATAAATGGTCATGTATAACTAGAATTACCATATTCCACCTAACTAATACATGGTGATAGTAACCTAGTTCCTACTTAACAAAATTAAAATCATGCAAAACACAAGAAAGAAAAATAAGAAAAGTTCATAAAGGAAGCAACAAGATGCAGGCAATAGGCATACTGCAAACTGCCGTTTGTGTTGACTAAGGATTGACTTCACATCTTCTATATGTAAATCCGGTATAAAATCCACATTAACAGTCCCTGCATCAAAATGGCATATAGTTGAACTTCAACAAAATCCAAATTTGAATTATATCCAAAACAACACACATCCCCCCACCACCACCACCACCAAAAAAAAAGGTTCCTTACCTTTGTAATTTGAACTGAACAGTTCTCGAGCACCCCAAGCAGATAACCGGAGAATTACAGGTCCACTGAGCCCCCAATGTGTGACCAACATGGCGCCAACCTACATTTCAGCAGGCCTTAGGTTTATCATATATGTTAACTTGAATGAAAAATGGTGACAGAGCAAAACTTGCCTGTGTAAACTGCTGTATATTCCTTCCAACATTTTCTAAAATCAGCTTTGCCTTTACTTTTGGAAATGTAACCTGTAGATCAAAAAGAATAAAGAAATATTGACTTCAGCCAAAGAGAGATTAAAATAACAACCGCAAGCATATCATCGAGATCTAGTATTTTTTTCTTAGATTATAGAACTCTGCATAAATGAATTAAGGACACTATTATTCCTGCAACCTCTAATTATTCTTTTTAATATTTCTTGGAGTCATCAAATTACTCCAAATAGTTAACCATTATCTCTCATCTTGTTCTGGTTCTTACTTGTGACTCAAAACAAAAAGTTAATGGGTCAAGGACCACACACAAGCTAGGATTGGAATAGAGGATCTTGCTAATCATAAAACAGGATAAAATAAAGGTAATTTACTCCTGACAACTCTGTCAACTGTGAATCTTCAGTCTTGAAGGTGAATAGACTTGGTACCGGATCCACAATTGAATGACCAAGTTTAGTTGCAAGATTATAACCCTGTAACAAGAATAAACTATTTCAAGATTTTCAAAATTGCAGACATGAGAATCCAAGAGATTCATTTTTGCATTCCAACCTGCCTGCTATTACCGCTAGCAATCAATAGATAATCAGCTTCAAGGTATTCAACAGAACCGTCTGCTTGCTTCTCAATACCAAGAAGGAACTTCCCGCCATTAACAGATGCATTTTTCACTACTTTTCTGGTCTGCAGTAGAACTAATTAAGGAACATATATTTCAGTAAAACAACTTATGACCCATGATTTTGCCACTAAGGGTTTCTGCTTCAGATGGTGGCTACAAGAAACTTGAAAGTGTATCATTCTGGTTGACTAAAGAAGTAAGAAGATAACCAATTGGTAGTAACATTGTTCAATAGATGGACAAACGTACCACCGGTCCGCTTTGCTACAGACATGAGACAATCAATTATTGTAGAAGAACTATTGCTGATAGGAAATACCCTTCCGTCCTCCTCAACCTATGAGCACTTAAGCATAAAAAATACTTCAAATGCATAAGAAACAAGTAACATGCAGTTTATAAGAAGACCTTAAGCTCCACTCCATGGTCAGAAAACCAGGACATTGTATCCCCGGGCCCATGCATGTTGAAGAAAGATCCTCTAAATTCTTTGTGACCCCTTGGGTAATTTGCTGCCAAAATCTACAAACAATTCATTATCCTCAACATTATGCATGTGCAGAAAGATTCTCAAATTATAATTCTAAATGTATATTTGCAATGAGCGTGTCACACACATGCGAAAGTGTACAAAAAATTTATAGTACAAAAAATTTTAAGCAATTAATCAACTATTTGTTGACAATTTGCTATTCTTGCAGCATATTTTGCACTCTGGCAGATTATATTAAGTATAACATTGATTGTTTTCAAATCCAAATACTACTATTTGGATATATTCATTATCCGTAACTCACAAACAAAAATTCAAAATAAAATTCAAATTTACTTTCACACTGTTAAGACTCGCACATCAAATAGGAGTGAAAACTAAATATAGAGTTTGGACCACTCCACTCAATAGGTTAGCCTTTTGAGATAGAAGCCAAGACTTTAATATGGTATCAGAGCCCAATAAGTTCAAACAAGCAATCGATCCGAAAATGGTGAGCCAAAAAAGAGCCACCAACTGATCTGATCCAAGATTGATAAGCCAAAAAGCCATCATCTTGCGAAGGCATGTTAAGAGTTCCACATCAAATAGGAGTGAAGCCCTTAATACATTAATATAGAGTTTAAATCATTCCACTCAATTAATTTAGCCTTTTGAGACAGAAACCAAGACTTTAATACACACGAATACAAAAATTTAAATTCAAATTTTCGTGTTTTAGCAAGCTCACCATATTATCAAGACAATGCCCATTTGTCACATTGCATCGTCCACCACCAGAAACCTTAACCTGTCATACAAGATACAACATATAGAAATGTATCAGCTTCTTCTCATGATTTAAACATTATTTTGGTGATTTGAACAAAATTAATATTCAAATCATGATTCAAATAGGGTATATTATAGCAAGCAGGATAGGATAAAGTAGAAAGTAAGGATACCGTATTTGAAATGGTATTCTTTTCGTGATTTGAGTCATGATTAGAAACAAGATTAATGCAGCTGAATTATGATTCAAACCGAAGAGATTACCAATCACAACAAAAAGAACAAAGGCATTCTTATGGGGGAACTATAGGAATGCCCCTAAAATGAGGCATCAAAACATTTATACCCTTGTTTTACATTCATTACATATGTGCCACTTTTTTACTTATTTTACCCCTCTATAAAATGATAAATTACAAAGAAATTTAGATACTGAAATAAATAACCTTGAATATGGAAAAGTAAAAAAGTATTTTACACTAAAAAAATAGGTACAGATGTAATGACTTTTAAAAGAGTGTGTAAATGTAATTGGTTAGGGAAAATGGGGGTATAGGGTGTAATTTCCTCCATTTCTTAATCGTTCCAAAAACCCAAAAAGCACAACGACAAGTCATCTTTGTCGTATATAAAATGGAAAACGACACGTCGTATAACAAAAACTAACAATTTCTAACTTCGTCCAAATAACAGCAAAAGAAAAGGAAAATAAGAAAACGAACCTTAGAGAGAGGTTTTGCTTTCTCAATAACCACGACATTAAGATTAGGAGCAACAGTCTTAGCTCTAATTGCTCCATAAACACCGGCGGCTCCACCACCGACCACAACCAATAGCTCTTCATTTGACTGCCCAAAACAAGAACCAACATAACCACCAATAAAGAACAAACCCTGTTTGGTTGTTGAGAAAACACAAGAAAAAATCGTACCTTTTGGGCAACGGGAATGGTAATCGCAGAAAATTTCCTATTGGTGGGGGCTGAAAGGAAACAGCAAATATCTCGACTGGCATACGCAGCTACTGAGGAAAGCCCAAAATGGAGGACGAAGCGCGTCGAACTCAAACTCATTTGTCTATTTAGTTCGGAGCTTGAAACCGATAAGCAGGGATATATGGGAGATTGACGTGGCAGTTTAATATTTATTTAATTTTAAAGGTTTTTTTTATAACAATTGGTCCCTTAATTATAGGAAATGTTACAAATTTGGTCCCTAAACTAATTTGTTGGTGTCAATATTCCATCAATTATTAGATTTCAGCATTTTAATTATGAACTAATTTTATAGCTCTAATAGTCTTCAAAGTCTATTGTATTTTAGTTAAAAAGTCATGGAGTCCATAATTTATTGCTAAAATAGTCTTCAACGTCACTTTTACTTCACAAGCTTATAATTTTCAATAATTGATTGGGTAAAAGACTTAGTACCTGTTTGCCGCGATTTACTCATCATTTGGGTGATTTGACTATAATTAATATATAAGCTATTTAAATATGTTAAATTAGTGTTTGGTTGGTGATCAAAATGAGTATTCAAACATGATAAATTGAGATAGTGTTTGATTGATTATTTAAACATGATTATTATTATTATTATTATTTTTAAATAAAAATTTGCTTTAAAATTAATAGTAATTTATTTTGTATAGTAAAATATGTAGTTTATATCTTAATTAAATATTTCAATTAATAAAATTATAGTAAATTGTAAATTCTTTTAATATAACAACAACCTTGAAAATGAAATAACATTTGAAAGAAACAAACACTAAGAAACGATTCAAGTGAAAAATAAATAAATGTTCGACTAATGACTATCATATGCATTGTTGTCATGTCAAATTCAATTTTCAAGTGATTTCAAAAATAACACATTGTATTATCATCTACGTTTCCTACCCGACTTGAGCTTTTGCCAACATCTACGGGATCTTCCGTCAAAACATCATCAGCACTGTCATCACCAATATCATCAAATAACTCATCATCTTCCACATACAATTTGATAAAGTTATGAACTACACACATTCAATAAGAATCATTACCATTATCGTCACTGTTACAGTTATTGTTATAAGTATCATCACTAATACTATTATCGTTACCGTAACCGTTACTGTTCTCTTACTACTACTGTTATCGTTACCATTACCATTACTATTAGTATTACAATTAATGTTATTGTTACTGTTACTATTATCATTATTGTTACCATTATCATTTCTATTACTATTATGATTACTGTTATTATTACTATTACCATTATC
>WUAT03328536.1:0-10641 GCA_010015005.3 Ulmus americana | reverse complement strand
ATGTCGGGCTCTAAGCTTGTGGACACATTAAACAATATAGACATGCAAACAAATATGTGCACACAACAACAACATGTAAAACTTTTCTTCACTTTCTGCTTCTGAGTAAAGGAAAATAAAGTGTTTATGTTTTTTTAGTAGTATCATCGGTATAAAATAATAATAATAATAATAAAATTAGTTTAAACTGCTGCTTTGGTTTTTGTAGATTTTCTTTGGCACAGAACCATCAACATGCATCCAAAATGACTACCAAACATAACTTTCGATAATCGGTCAAATCTACTAAGTTGGGAAAAGGACTTGGAATGAGCCATAAATGTAAAATTTGTGTAGAAATACGAGTTGTGCAATTTTCTTTAACATTTCCAATGCATCTAGTGAGGCAAAAATAGAAGTAATCTAGTGAAGCCAACAAAATAGTAGTAATCTAGTGAAGCCAACAAAATACACACACAATCTTCAAAACAGATCTTGGGCTACGGTCTTCCACTTCAATTCTCCACCCTGGTGCATACGTTCCTTGATGAATTTGGGTTTCAAAGAGGTCTCCTTATATTCATTAAGCTGTGTGATCTGGGTTTGTAGCTTCTACAACTTGTTGTTTAATATGGTCAGAATTTCAGTTTCAAGTCTAAACATTTGAAGACCAAAGAAAGCACCAATCACCATTTTGAGATGTTGCTCTACAAAATCAATTCTAAATTTTCCAATTTCATTCACCAAACCCTTGTAGAAAAACCAATGTCGACAAAGATTTTTGGTGATGTTAGCAAATCTCGTAGTGCGCATGCTGTTTATGAGCTTACACAAGAAGAAAAAAACAAATGCTCTTCATCGCTAGTGTACGATTCGAATCAGAGCTAATGTCTGGATACTTGTGAAGTAATGTTTGAAGAACAGGAGCCAACGTCACAGGAATACTATAGCCTTGGACACATACAATCTTCAATGACAACTCACTAGATTTTACTACCAGAGTCTTTTCTTTACTACAGAATATGTCAAAGTCTTTATAAAAGAAACTTGTGAGGTCCTCCGGTAGGTTGAAAAAGGGATATCTTGTAATAATCTCATCAATATCTTCATCTGCAACCTTAACTTTACTATCTTCTTCTCCTTTGGATGATTTATCCCATTTGAAAAATTCTTCTAAAATCCCTCTCTCAAATTCATCTAGGTGATTAGATGATAGAAGATCCAGCAAAGTGAAGGAAGAAGACATGTCCCACTCTTCCTGGGGTTGTTCCCATAAATCTTGTTCAATAACTGTGAGTGTCACACCTCCAAGATCTCCCTTGAATACTTTTACAATCTGAAAAATATTTAAACCAAAATCATCATATCAACCAAATGCATTTCTTTACTTAGATCATTAGATGAAGGGAGAAAACATTTTGAAATATATAATAAAACAAACAAATAAAAACTATAAAAATTGACTAAAAGCATTTAATTTGAGAATTAGTGGGAAAGGGGAAAGTAATGACGTCAAACAAGATTAGTAATAATAATAATAATAATAATATACAAAGCTAAAAGATGAATAAATTTACTTGTAGATTGATTTCTTCACGTTAATTTTGAACAAGTTTTTGAATTGATTTCTTCACGTTATTTTTTTAGTCAAATTAGAAGTAAACTACCAAGATGGCATCATATAGTTTAGTTTTAATATTTTTTATGCATAATATATTAACTAAATCAAGAGAATTTTGCGTTAAAAAATCAAGACAAAATTTTGATTTTTTTATCCTTAATTTCAACTAAAAAATAGTTAAAAGAGATACATTTAATAAAAATGTAAAATATATAAGTTTAACATGATGTATATGAAACAAAAAGAATTTTCTTGTCCAAAAAAACTACAATGCATTTTATTAATTATTTCCCAATTATAAATAACCTAAATTTAGATATCCAATCATATTAATAATTATTTGTGAGAAAAAGAAAAACAAAGATGTACCTCTGATATTACGCAATATGGATGAGCAATATATTGATATTCTTTACAATGAAAACACAAATTCGAGGATTTTTTTCAAATTCACAAACATCAAAGTAGTACTCCTCAAAGTTGGCCTCAATTGAATCAACTAGAATGAGGGAGGTGCATGTGACACTCGTGTTTAATGGTGCTGGGTAATGGACCACATATGAAGTGGATTTTAAAATCACAATTCACACAAAGAAATAAGGAGTTTGTTGTATGATGAAGATCATTTGAGGCCACTGACTGGTGACAATAGTTATCAGAGGCTTTGCAATGAGCAGAGTCCTCAATGATGGCCTAATGCCAGCATGATAACATTTCACACACATCTCAAAAAGTAGAACACTACTTGCAATCATAGATCAAGGTACTTTTCTTTCCTTTTCTACATATGTTGTAGGTAGAAGGCCAATAATGCATTACACGAAGGAATAGAGGGTGAAATGAATGAGTAGGATGTTGGATTTTAAGTGGCAACTCTTCACACGATTTGTGAAGGAAATGGTCACAAGTTGTGCAAGCATAAGCAGGTCCTAAGCAGAGTGATTGGCATGCAAAACATTGGATATAATGTTGAGGATCAATCTGTACAAGTGGCATGGGATGTTGGTGACTAAAATGTTCAATGTGCTCTTGCCCTTCACATCTTATGGCTGCCATCAAACCACATTTCATATCCAGATTAAAATTGCATTCATCACAATTGTAACAGGGGACATCTTCAAAGAGTTTGTGACAAGAATCACAATAATTGTACATTCCCTCTCTCAAGGTTAGAGTGTCAGAATGAAAGGGGTGATTGATCTCTTAAGGTAGAATTTTGCTGTCTGTCTCCATTTTTGTAAAATGCTTGCTACTTCCGTGTTTGTGTTTTTATCAACTCCACTAAAACAAATAAATAAATTAGAATAACTAATAAATTAAAAAATAATAAAAAAAAGAAGATATATAACATTTATGTAATTAATTAAAAAGCTAAAGTCATTCGTACAATTGGAGAAAAAGTGAATATAATGTCCTCATATACTAGAACTAAAATTTGAAATTAACTGCATATGAGAAAAAGTGAAAAAGATAGAAAATAAAAGGGATTGAATTACTTACACAAATAGGAGAAAATGATCGTAGATAGTGATTATGAGAATGACAAGGGTGAAAGGAGAGAAACTTCCCCATTTTATAGCAGAGCTTCATACCAAAAAAAAAAAAAAACGACATGAAGAATGAATGCTATAATTACTTTTAACTTTTTTTTTTTAAAGCAAACCAAGTTTTTTTTTTTTTTTTTTTTTTTTTTTTTGAGAATCAGCAAAGAATTTTTCTTTTTCTTTCTTTTTTGGGAATCAAGGAAAGAATTTTTGTTTTTCTTTCTTTTTTAATCTTGTTTTAATGTTGTAGTCTAGGAACATAATATTTCAGCAATATTATTTAAATTTAAAATTGCTTTTATATAAATTTATAAAATAATTTTTAATTTTATAAATTTTTATTTATTTACATTTTTGTTCAAGTCACTATTTTTTACTAGCAAATTAACCAAATTAATTACGCTTCAAAAATAAAATAAAAAAGTGATGGATTTTATTTTTAATAAACAACAAATGACAATTAAAAATAAAACAAATTTTCTAGTAAAAAAAACAATAATAGTTGGCAAATCGGACAATGATAGGGGAAGCACAAAAACATCACCATTTTATAGGCGGAGCTTCATCCTAAAAGAAAATAATAATAATAAAAAAGGATATGAAGAATGAATGTTATAATTACTTTTAACTTTTTTTTTAAAGAAAGCCAAGTTTCCCCCTTTTTTATTTTTTTATTTTTTTTTGAGAATCAAAGAAAGAATTTTTTTTTTCTTTTTTAATCTTGTTTTGTTTTATTTTACTCTTACCTTCCTTCAAAATTAATGTTGTAGTATAGGAACATAGTATTTCAACAATATTATTTAAATTTAAAATTGCTTTGATATAAAGTTTATAAAACAGTTTTTAATTTTATAAATTTTTATTTATTTACATTTTTTGTTCAAGTCACCATTTTTTACTAACAAATTGACCAGATTAATTACGCTTCAAAAATAAAATAAAAAAGTGATGGATTTTATTTTTAATAAACAACAATTGACAATTAAAAATAAAACAAATATTCTAGTAAAAAAAAAATTAATAGTTGGCGAACCGGAGAATAATAAGTGGGAAAGCAGAGAAACTTCATCATTTTATAGGTGGAACTTCATAAAAAAAAAATAATAATAATAAAGAAGGACGTGAAGAATGAATATTATAATTACTTTTAACTTTTTACAAAAAAAACAAAAAAAAAAAAAAACCTTTTTTATTTTTTATTTTTTATTTTTCAGAATCAAGCAAAGAATTTTTTATTTTTTATTTTTTATTTTGAGAATCAAACAAAGGATTTTTGTTTGTTTATTTTTTTTTTTTTGATAATTAAATTTTGGTACTTTCTGTTTTGATAAAATTATGAAAACTACCCCGAGTTTTGAAAAATTCTAAATAAACGCCTCTAGTTTGCGTAAATAACATTATGGTACCCTGAACTCACACGTTTTTTAAACAATGCTAAAACTACCCTTTGGCTTTCAAATAAAAAATAATTTATAAATAAAACATCAAAAGTAATTATTTAAATAAAAAATTAAAGTGAAAAACTAATAAAAAAACCAAACCATTTACAATATTATTTTTTTAAAAAAAAATCAAATCAAAACGAAATTAAAAACAAAATCAAATTAAAAACAAACCCACCCCCAAATTCCCATCACCTCACTCTTTCCCCTCCGTTTCCAAATCCCCATCAGCACACTTGCCCCTTCTCGACGACTAACATGCCCCACCGCCCAGATCCACCAACTGGCGAAACCCCTTACCCACCACCTGAATACCCCAAACTCGCATCAACCCAAACCCGATCGCAACCCAAACCCATTGCCTCTGCAACCCACCCCTACGCTGATGACGACTGACCCACAACGACCAACTTATGTTGACAAACCTCCTTCGGCGAAGCTCCAAACCCGCGTTGACAAACCCTCATTCACGAAGCTCCAAACCCACACCGACGAACCCCGCCCCCTCTCTTCTGGTGTCCACCACTTTCTCGGTGAGCCATCGAACCAAGTTCTACATTTAGATTTGCTTTGATTTTCTTTGAGATATGCTAATTTTCTTTTAGCAGTTTGGGTTTTCAGTTGAGATTTGATTTGATGAGATTGATTATGGAATATATTTTTTTATGTGGTTGTAGTGTTTGTTTGCAGATATGGATAAATGGGTGAGGTTATGGAGGTTTTTTTTTTTTTTTTTGGCTATGGAATTTTTCCTTTTTTTGTGTGGCTATGTAGTTTTTTCCTTTTTTTGTGTGGCTATGATGTTTGTTTGCATATCTGGGTAAAATGAGTGAGGTTATGGAGTATTTTATTTTCTAGATCTGGAGTTTTTTTGTTTGTGGGTATGGGGTTTTTTGGCTGGAGAGGTGATGACAATGGAAAGTGATGCCGACAGTAAGGTTTGGACAATGACAATGGTGTTGGGGAAGAAGATGGATGGGTTGGGGAAGAAGATGAGTTTTTTTTTTACTTAATATTTTAAAGTTTATTGATATTTAAATAATTTTTATTTTTTAACTATTTTTAATTTAAAAGTCAAAGGGTAGTTTTGATATTTTTAGAAAAAGGGATGAGCTCAGAGTACTAAGATATTATTTACACAAACTAGAGGTGCCTATTTGGAATTTTTCAAAATTCGGGGTAATTTTCGTAATTTCGTCAAAATAGAGGGTACCAAAATATAATTATCCCTTCTTTTTTAATCTTGTTTTATTTTTTGTTTTTTGGTCTTACTTTCCTACAAAATTAATGTTGTAGTCTAGGTGCGTAGTATTTCAGCAATTTTTACTTAAATTAAAATTGTTTTGATATAAAGTTTATGAAACAGTTTTTAATTTTATAAATTTTTATTTTATTTACATTGTCTGCAAAATATGCTATTTTGGACTTGCAAATTGATCAAATTAATTATGCCTAAAAAAAAAAAAGCTATGGATTTTATTTTTAATAAACAAACAAATAAATAAATAAAACTTTCTAGGAAAAAAAAAA
Source organism: Ulmus americana (assembly GCA_010015005.3). Lineage (NCBI taxonomy): Eukaryota > Viridiplantae > Streptophyta > Magnoliopsida > Rosales > Ulmaceae > Ulmus > Ulmus americana. The sequence goes on along the minus strand of WUAT03328536.1, from coordinate 4,525 downwards.
AATTGGAAACCCCTCTCCCAAAAATAAAGAGAAAATTAGTTTAGCCAGCTATTTCTATATAAATTAGGACCACATATATTTTTTTTCCAATGGTATTGTGGAAGTATATATAGGAAAAAAAAACTTATTGGCTCAAATGCTCCATTTTGTTTATTCAAATTGATACTTTGCTCTCTTATTGATTTTTTTTTTTTTTGACTTAATGATTCAAATGCCTCCGAAAGTTTCCTCGTTTTTGCAAGTTACCTCCTAATGTTTCAAAATGGCCTTTTAACCAGCCAAAGTTTCCGTTTAGTGACTTAAGTAACAAAAATTGTGATTTGAATGACAGAAATAGTGATTTAAATGATAGAAATTATGTCTTACTTGATAGAAATAGTGACTTAAGTCACAAAAAACACAATTTCAATCATTTAAGTCAGTATTTCTGTCATTTAAATCACAATTTTTGTCACTTAAATCACTAAACGGAAACTTTGACCGTTTAAAACGCCATTTTGAAACATTAGGAGGCAACTTGCAAAAACGAGGAAACTTTAGGAGGCATTTGAATCATTAAGTTTTTTTTTTTTTTTTTGGTCACTAAATCCCCCATATTACTATTTACTGACATTACCATTAGAGACACTTTTATAAACAAAACACTAACAAATACAAATACTAACATGAGGGGGTATAAATACCAGTAAATAGTAACATGAGAGAGTTTAATAACGAAAAAAATCAATAAAAGGGCAAAATGTCAATATGAGTAAACGAAAAAGGGCATTTATACCAATTACTCTTCTTAATAAATTGACATATAAGATATACAATTATAAGCAGCTCTTTACAAAAATTGTAACAAAAAAAAAAGCAATGACTTCTTTTCATTGTTTTCACCAAAACGATAACATAAATATATTTTTATTACCTTCACAAGTTTAAGATATAATTTTCTCAAAAAAATGAAACAAGTCTTCTTAAATAAATTTTTAGTGATACACATTAATGTTTTGTTTAAATTATAATTATCTACCATGTAATTTTAATTATGATAAATTCACACATTTCCAACTCAATTCACAGTTAGGTTTTTTTTATTTTTGTTTTTATTTTTATTTACAAATTAATTCCCATTTTGAAACAAAATTTATGGATTATCAGAATTGTAAAGTGAAAGGAGAAACATGAAGAATTTTACCAAAAGAAAAAGAAATAAAGATAAATAAAGTAACGAAGAATATGAATGTTTTACTTTAAATTAAATCAATGAGATTTATATCAACCAAAAAAAAAAAAAAAAGCAATTTGATTTTTCTTTTCAAAGAATCCAAGAATTTTACTTACTTGCCTTTCATATTGTTTTGTTTTCCCTTGTTCTTATCTTCCTAAGAGTTCAATGTCATTGTTTTATTTGTGCAATTTTACTTAAATTTTTTATTTTTTTTATTTTAATTTTTTAATTTAATGTAAATAACCCCATATTTGTGCACTTTTACATATTGCCTCATAAAGTCGGAAATAATATCATCGCATTAACCGATGCCTTGAATCCTTTGTCCCCATCCTTTGGAGAAATCCTTTATTTGACCATTTTCCGAAGGAATTCTTCGATGAATTATCTGCCGTAGCATTCTCTTGGAAAGCTTTTCTTTCAGAGACATTTTTTGATATATTCTCATCCAGATCTATCCTTAGTAATTCACCGCTTCCCATGCAATTCCCAAATTATTCTCAACTTTGTCTCTTAATTCTTCAATTATCAACCGTCACGTGGACGAGTCTTATTTTTTCTCTTAAAAATTGAAGAACACTATGTGCTCTTGCTGGGCTCTCCACGGTATGAAAGGTGAAGAGATGGGGAGAAAACCTTGCTTCAGTTTTTCCCAAAAACTTAACTTGAAGCTTCAATTCCCTTATTTATAAGCTTCCACTGACTGGGAGAGTTAGTGGAGTGAGTCAAGTTGTAACCCATGCAATTTAGGGTGTTGACACATGTCCCAAACCATGACATCATTGGCTGAGAGCATGACAAGTGGCTTTTCCCACTAATCCATCTCCACATTCAGCCATGGAAGTGTCCTTAGCCTTGGTAGAGTGTCCTAACCAATCACACCAAGTTTCAAGTCATCTGGTGGCCGAATGATCGGAGAAAAATGAAGTTTCTTCAAAATTGTGCCTAGCCGGAAAGTCTAACGGGAATGCAACTTTGGGGCCGAATTCAAAAAAATTGGATCTGTCATTTGGGCTAAAATTTTGCCACAATATAGCCATGAATACGTACAACACCGAATGGAAATTTTGGAGAGCCAAAAATTCTATTTTGATTAAGTTTGATCAGAGCCAAGTTGGCTACTCAGCAGGTCGATCAGGCCATCTGAGCAGTCTTCGGACCATCATGTTGCAAGACCAATTCAGGAGAATTGGCTTGGTCATTTAACCCAAAATTTTGTCACAAGACACTTCAAGAAGTGTAGAACAAGGTAGTGGGTAAGGAATTTCCAAACTTCCCCAATCAAAATTTGGCTTCAGACACAAAACGAGTGTTCGGTAGCCGATCAGGCCATCTTCAGCCACATGGGCGCGTGTTTGTGCGTGCGGGCAGGGCATCCAAAGGCAGCGTGTGGGGTGCTGGTGTGCCGGCGGCCTGGTGTCTTTGGCTGGCTGGTCCTCGGCTTGGGTGTCTTCAGCCTAGGCGGGCTGGTGCGGGCATGCCTGCCTAGCCTGCCTGGTTGCTTGGTCAAGCCAGCCCATGACTTGGCAAAATTTTTTTTTTTTTAATAACTTAAATCAATTTTAACAATCCTTTGGCATACATATTAAAAAAATTATTTAATTTAATTTATTAAAATCAAATAAATTAAATTAGATTAATCATAAAGTCCTTTCTTTTTTTTAAAAACATGTTTTTAAAACATACTTTGCTTCCATTATTTCTTAAAATTTTCATTTAATTTTATTGCTTTAATTACTTTAATCACTTAATATATTTCCTTTTGAAAATGTTGTTAATTAAATCATTACTTATAGAAATTCTTGAAATAAATTACGTTAAAACACACATAACATGCCAATTTATGTGGCATTTAATTCATCACTAATATTCATAATTATATTACGAATCCATAACTTTAATACTTATATAGTGTTTATCGTATAATTAATTTCATTAATTACGATAATTAATGATGTGAATTTTCGGGGTGTTACAAGCCTGCTTTCATTTTGTTCCACGGACGAGACAAGTATGACTAGAAATGACTTGTTGTTTCATTCAAACAATGAGTCCATTCCCAGAAGCGGTCATGGTCATGCCTGCTCACTCCATCATCCTGGATACGACATATGTCAACAAACGAATTGTTGTCCCAGTCAAACGAAAAATCTATTTCCAGAAGTCTGCCACGACACAATTCCAAGGCTACGCACTCGACCAAGGTTGAGCCCAGATAAGCCAGTACAATGGCTTCAAATAATTCTACGTGGCATTCAACATGCAATTTTAGTTACACGCTATTTGTTTGTTTTTATTTGTGAATTGATATTCCGATTTTTGCAATCAACTAGAACTACTCTCTAAGCTTAGAACTCCTAAACTTAGAGAGTGGGGGACAAACTATTTGGGAAAAATTCTGTATTTACTATTTTACCCCTCTAGTGGGATAGTTGGCATCGTGCCACGTCATTTCACGGTTGGGTTCACCGTCGCGGCCCATCACATGGGTTCAACGTGACAAACCGTTTCTAAGTTCTATATCAAGGCCCACTTTGGGTCCTATATGAAAAGCCCATTGACATCTTCATACGATTTAGTTTCAACATTATCTATGGCCCATCTTATGGAAGGTCATATCGTTATGTTGGCCCACTTATGAGCTACTCATTCTATGGGTCAGCCCATTCTACGGTACACCCCGCTCCACGAGTCCAGGTCATCTTATGAATCGAGTCACACCTTTATGAGCCATTCACTGTATACATGACTCAATTAGAAGGCTTTTGTAAAATATGACTAAAATGTTACTTATTTCCTCTTGAAATTGATATCTCATTAGACCTCAACTCTAACTTTTCTTAGTACATTAAGAAGTTATGGTGTAGTGTTCTCGTATTGTAAAAGAAAATTAAGCAATGTAATTGTTACTTTGAGTCCTTCTTTGCGCGAGACAGACTCTCGTATAGAACTATCGTCTAAAACTTCATCTTTTCTATCATTTCCCATAACGTTCTCAATAATTTGCTCATCACTCAACAACTCTAAAGTTGTCTCATTTTCTCATGAGTAGTTTAAAAAGGACTCAACATCCATTATATCACGTTACTTCAACTCTTTGATTAGAACATGAAATTACTGAACACCTACATCATCTGAGTGTTGCTCATGCTGGGTTATTAATTAATATTATCGTAATAACGCAACGAAAAGGAATTTTAAAAATTTATAACAACCTACAGAATCATCAAATACAAGCTAATAAACAAATAATCACCAAACGAGTTTTAGATAATTACCCTTGTAGACGCGGTATATCAAAAACTCTCA
>WUAT03328425.1:0-10643 GCA_010015005.3 Ulmus americana | reverse complement strand
GCCCTTGTTCGGCAATAATTGCGTGCGTCTATTTTTTACACGCCACTTTTCAAGTTTTAAAGTGAGTATATTCTCTCCTCTTTTTTTTTCGAGTCTAAAATAAATTTGTCATTTAGTAAATTTTTTCCATATTTTGGACGCGATAATATGCATTCAAGACTATTCGGTCTATAACTTTCTGAACATAAACATTTCCATCAAATACTGCTAATTAATCAATTAATTAATAGCAACAAACAAGATTAAGGGTACTAAATATTTCGGGGTTTACAATTAGTGTCAAAATAAGAGCATAACATCTCGTGTTTTGTTTAAAAAGAAAAAAAAGATAAAAAAAAAAAAAAAAAAAGGATAGCTGGGAAAATAGGAAAAAAGAAGAAATTTTTAATCAAATAGTTATCATAGGCTAATTGGAAAACAAAATGATTTATCTTAAATTATTAATTGCAATAAAGAATATAACCAATTATTTAAAATAAATTAAAAAGATTAAAAAATCCATAGAAAGAAGAAGCAACTGTCAACACATGGTTTAATATACATTGTAACTCATCCAGTTAAAACAAAAACAAACAAACAAACAACAATACTTTCTAGTTTCATTATTCATTTACATAACAAATAATAATAATCAAAATCAAAAAATCAAAACTTTTAGGAGTCAAATATTGGCTCTGTTCATTTTGTGATTGGATGAGTATTTTAGTGATTTGAACAAAGTTAGTATTTTAATGATTTGAATACTATTACTGTAATAGTATTCTGAATAGTGGGTCACAGAGGAAAAAAAGCTCAAGAAAAAGGAAGAAAAATGTACTGTAGTAACATGATTAATGTATCAACTACGAAAAAAACTTCATATAAATAGTAAAAGCATTCAAAATTTCCAAATATGATTACAATCCAACGACGAAAAGAACAGAGCCATTAATGATCAAAGTCAATAGTCGGTGAAACAAATATTGAAACTTGAAAGTACAAAAAATAATCTCACTACAAAACTAACACTAGGGGTAAAATAGGAATTAAAAGAGAGAATAAAGGTCTTAGTGTATATATATATATAGGGTAATCGTAGGTAGAGATTTTTGTTTTGTAGTACTAGTAGGGATAAACATTCGTATAAAAAGATGTAAAAATAATAATTAATGATGTTTAAATGTCATTGACTTTTTAGCATGTCACTTATTAGTATTTTACCTGTTAGGTTATTTGACAACACGTTTATTTATATTCCTATCGTGTTTTATTTTTATTGGGAACCAAAAACAGATGTCAGAATTAGGGTTAGGGTCTCAATTTATTAGTTTATATATTATGCAAGAATTTGGGATAAATTTGCAAATTTTTATTAATTCTAAGAAGTTCAATAATATATTGAACAACATGGATTTCCATACAGAAACTTTATGGGAATTTGTTGATCTTTTAGCAGCTCTCAATTTAGTTTATATATTTCAATTTATATTAAAATTCAATTTTTGTTATCGAAGTTAAAAGTTAAGATAGTTAGAACGTTGTTGAGAATGATAATTGAGTTGCAACATGCATTGGTTATAAGTGTGCTTGATGATAGGGATAGTTTGAATGCTTCTAACAAAACTATCCATTAGCTGCAACATCAAATTGTTAGTATGGTTCCAGTTTTTTTTAATTATTATTATTTTATTTTATTTATCATTTTAATTTAAATTATATCATAAAGTAATACACAATGTTAATTTTTACTATGGCAGAAATCTTTTGAAGAAAACAATTTTAGAGTTGTTAGTGAAAGTGATGCAGTTAACTTGGATGGTAAAACCTTGAATGAAATTATACTATAGAAATTTATAATTCAAAAGTGTCATCTTAATTATATTCAGCTTGAGGATTTATAATAAAATGCTTTGATTTTAAACTTTTATTTGAATTACCCATAGCTAATAATTTTTTGTAGAGTTCAAATATGTTTATGTTTATTGATATTTGATATTTTTGTTATCTATTTTAGTTAGTGAATTGACTTTAGGAAATTAGTTTTCAAACATTTTTTAAATGTTGTTTCAGTTGAAAATAATTTTGAATTAGTTAAAAATTGAAAAGTGTAATTTAAAAGGTGATTAGAATTGTTTTTTTGGTAAAAAAATTTGAAAGGTAATTTGAGTTTCAAAAACGGTGAAATAATAAATGATTGAAAATTGTTGTATAATTGTTTGTTAAAACTTTTGGAAAAATGTTTTGTCCTTTTAAGTTTTGTTTAACTGATTTTAGAAAACAAACAGCCTTCACTTGTGGAAAACCATTCTAATTTTCATTATACAACCAAGTATTGATTGTTTTGGACAATTTTTGGTATGATTAAATAGCTAATAATAAATAAGAGGGTAAGAGTTTGAGATGTAGCTTGGTTGAGTTATGTAATTTCCGAAAGAAGGTTACTGTTGATATGGATTTGTGAGACCTCTGAAATGCGACAAGTAGATGACCAATCAATTTTACTTTTTACATTTGAAAATGAAAGCAACTAGCTTCATGCTTTATGCTTAAATTTGCTGAAATCTCTATTGTACTTGTAACATTATTTATTCGGTTTATTCCTACAAGTGTTATGCTTGCTAACTGCTAATTCAAGGTCAGATATTGATGCTTTATCCCATTTGCTAGAGGTGTTTTCTCCCGTGGTTCTTTAGCTTTTAAATATAAAGAACAATATGGTTCTAGATAAAATAATGGTAGACAAGAGTTTAGGACATAACTAAGGAAAGTATAGCATGTTATTTACATAGACAAGTGGGACCAGTGGCGTCTGAGGCTGACACTAGACTATTAGTCTTCTGCAGAAGAGAATGGGTTAAAACATATAATGTGCCTGTCACATTTGGACTAATTTTTCTATATGGAACATAAAGCTAATGAAAGTGAAAAATGCCCAATTACTTGTTGAAGTTCGAGAATTTTCCTGAATTTTGATTGACAATGATGTGTTCGATCATTTGCTATATGTTTTGAAGCCTTTGACAAAGTGTTTTCATATTCTTTAACCAAATAAAACATATCAAACAAGAGTTTGGAACAAATTGGTAATTTTGTATGCTATTTTCATATTGAATTGGTTTATTCTCAAATAATAATTGGACTCTTCGTGGCTTCGTGATTTAAAGTAACTGAAGCTACAATTCATTTGGGTTCATGCATTGGATCTACGATGAGATTTACTGAGTTAGCTAGCTCAATCATGTAAACCAGATGGCAAGGCAATGCTTGTTATTATTGTTATTTTTTCATGTTCGTGTTGTTTCATTATTTGTTTAATTGGTATATAATCATAGCTTACATAACCATGATAACTATTGTCATTAATAAATCATTCCCCTTTTTAAAGATTTACCAATTGCAATACTGTCTTACAAATATATTCAGCTTCTGGCAGTGATTGTTTTTCAAACTGACCTCAAAAAGTTATCTAAAAACTTCTTTGGCAGTTTCTTAGCCTTTTCTATATAAGATGACCTTTAGCGACTTTTAATTATATGTGCTTATAACAGGTGAAAGTTCTTGCTCTGACAGATCATGATACAATGTCAGGCATCCCTGAGGCCTTAGATGCAGCTCATAGATTTGGGATAAAGATAATCCCAGGTGTTGAAGTTAGTACAATTTTCTCTCCTAGGTAACTCACTAGAATTCTATCTCTGGGATGATTTTGATTTAATAGGAGCTATTTGACACATGGGTCTCTCATTTCAGAAATTGAGATTTTCCTACCTTTTACTTTTTTTCTCTCAACAGAATATTGAAAAAAATTGCAATAGATTCAAATACATGGTGATCCTTTTTCCTTGTTTCTCTTATCTCTCTGATGTTTTGTGATTTTAGGGGAGAATCTGAATCAGACGAACCTGTGCACATCCTCGCATACTATAGCAGCTGCGGGTCAACAAGTTTCGAGAAGCTGGAAAACTTTTTGGCAAATATAAGGGACGGTCGTTTTCTCCGTGCAAAGAATATGATTTTAAAACTGAACAAGCTTAAGTTGCCTCTTAAGTGGGAGCATGTTGCTAGAATTGCGGGAAAGGGAGTTGCACCCGGTAGATTGCATGTGGCCCGTGCTATGGTCGAAGCAGGTCATGTGGAGAATTTGAAACAAGCTTTTGCCCGATATCTTTTCGATGGGGGACCGGCTTACTCCACGTAATATTTTATGCTTACTGTTATACCCTTTTTAACTTTTTCGTTGTTTTATTTATAATTTATAATGGTTCACGAAGAAGAGCTGTTTTGTGTATTGGTTCAGGGGAAGTGAGCCTCTCACAGAGGAAGCAGTAAAAGTGATATGTGATACGGGAGGTGTGGCTGTTTTAGCTCACCCTTGGGCATTGAAAAATCCAGTTGCCATTGTTAGGAGGTTAAAAGAAGCTGGCCTTCATGGGATGGAAGTTTACAGAAGTGACGGAAAGCTAACTGGTTGGTCAAATTTTTTTTTTGCATTTTTTTTTTTTTTACTTTCTTCTTCTGGCATTGAAAAATTGCAGTTTCATAGAATATCTTTGCTTTCATTGTATGTATAATGAATCTGAAACTCGATTTTGATGCATAAACTCGAGAAAATACATCCCTATATTGACCGGTAAAGTTGTACTTGAGAAAATTCATTCGTAAATTGCAGAGTGATTGTCTTTTGTTATTATTATTAATCTCAATGCTCGTCTTCTTAATTTGGTACTAACTTGTTGGTTTACTTTGGTCAACAGTGTACAGTGATCTAGCTGATGCTTACGGTCTTCTGAAGATCGGGGGGTCAGACTACCATGGCAAAGGTGGGCACAACGAGTCTGAACTTGGAAGTGTTAACCTTCCGGTGTTGGCTGTGCACGATTTTCTCAAAGTTGCGCGGCCAATCTGGTACAATGCCATTAAGAATAATTTGGAGGGTTATGCTGAAGAGCCTTCAGATACAAATCTATCGAGGATTTTAAGGTTTTCCCAGACCCCGGTTTTCAAGCTGAGTTCTTCCCCAAACTCTAGTGCAGACTTTATTGATAGCTGCTTATCGCTGTGGTTAACAAATGAAGAAAGGAATACTGCTGAGATTGAGGCCATTAGATTGAAGCTTTGTCATATTTCATCTAATCAGGAGGAGTCCAACCTCCTAATAGAGAGTATATAATTCTCGGGAAGTTAATTATCTTGTCAATTTTCTTCTAATCCCATTTATTCTTAAGAACTTTTTTTTCCCCGAATTTCTGCTTTTGTTGTATCGATTTTGGTTCGAGTGTTTTCGTTCGGATTTGGTAATATTTATTGTACATGAAGCTTCAGTGCTTCTTTACTAAACTAATTACTAACCTAAGAAGAATATTCTATAGATAAAGCAACAAGAATGCTATGGAAGAACAATAATAACAAAGGGAGAAACTACATATTTAGAAGCAATACCAAAAAATAAAACAAAGGGTAATATAAGGTGTTTCCATCATTCCATGCATCCCAAACAAGAATAAGTAATATTGAGATGATAATATTAAATTGTTCTTCAAGGAGGTAAAAAGAGTTCTAATATTAAATCTCTATATTCTTTCCAAAATACTCTAAATATTTTTTAAAAAATTTTATGACCAAAGTAGAATAAGAAATTAAAAAATATTTTTAAAAATGAACTTGGCCAACCAAATCTATTTCCAACTTTTTCTTTCCTTTTAATATGTTTAGGACGATTGTATAACTTCAAGAGGTAAAACTTCTATAAGTTTTACAAAATGCATACAACAAGTGAAGATTCAAAATCACTGATATCAAGAATAATACCAACTACAAAAATACAAGTAGAAAGCTAAAGTTAGATCATTAAGACTAGCACAATCCAAAAATCTATGGGCAGGCCAACCTAACGTCTCCTAGGATGAGAAGTATTGTGCATATCAAGCAACTGATCGAGTGATACAGGAGACCAAGCTTCCTCACGTTGGACATAAACCAATTGCTTTATAGAGTCCAATATAATGCTGAAATTACCATAACCATATATTTGATGACCATTGTGCATCCTACCAGGTTTAGGCATAAAGACTACACCATTTTGTTGGGCATGAAGCTCGATGACTTCTTTCACGCTCAGCTCACGGGAGCTTGCCGCTGCTTGTTGAGCTTGTGTTGCTGCTGCCGCTGCTGCTTTCTGCTGAGCCTCAAATTGTCTTTGCTCAAGAGCTCTAAGGTAGCTCAGGTTTTCTCTTAAACCGGGTTGGACCACCTCCATACCTTCCACAGCTCGGTTCATCATTTCAAGCCCGTGATTAAGCTGAGTGCGGATGGTTTCATTCGCCAAAAGCTCCTTGGGAAGAAGCTCTTTCCAGCCCACAAACCATGTCATAACCTCTTGAAAGTTTGGGTTTGAAGAACATAACCAGTGATATAAAACCTGTAGCCACTTGGGGAAGAAGAACCTCTCCAGCATATCTACCATGAGATGAATTGGTAACACAGAAGACCAATTAGTGACCCAATAAAACTGATCAAGTTTTTGATCTGCTGGGTTAACTTGAAACTCTTGCAGGACAAGTTGCAGCTTGGGAACTATGAATCTACGCATAAGTTGCTCCCAACTGGCCGAATCGAACACAGGCTTCCAAGGTGACAGTATTGTAAAAGCAGAACCATCACTCGGATGCCATGCACCAAGAATGTAACTCAACTTGGAACGTATTGTCTGATAAACCTCCTCCAATTTGTGTCCCAACAGAGGTAACCATGGATGGACCCACACATGGATGGGAACTGTCTCGCGATGTGGCTCCCAAGAGTCCACTGCCATCCTTAATTTTGGCATAATGACATCGTCCAATATGGTTTGAAGGATTGAAGCGGGCAGCAACTTTTCCCAAGAATCCAAAAACCGGAGCATTGGTTCAGGGTCTCTGGCCTGCCAAGTATTGATGCCAGCTATTCTCACTGCAGGAACAACAACCTCAAAAACCAGTTGAGCATAAGGTGAAGAACCCAAATCCCAAATATCCAAAGATTCCTCTCCCTGAAGCAAATCCTTCCAAGACGCTACCACCTCTAACCCATGAGATGGATTCCGAAGAGGGTCCCACCCTTGAAACATTCTGATGAACAATGGTAGAGCATAAGAACAAGCAATGCAGGACAAGTTGCATAACTTGTAGTCATCAGCATATCTACTCCGCAAATCACTAAAGCGTTTTAAGAGCGAGTCCAGTGTTAAAGTTCCTATTGAGTTCTCTTCTCCCATTTGATCTAATATTCTCATAATATCCTCCATGCTATCCAACTGCTTTTTCTGCCTAGTCACTTCAATTTCTAACCTCTCCTTCTCATCCTTCAAGCTGATTGCTGTCTCTCTCTCATTCCTCAAATCCCTGTCAATTTTCTGAATATCAAGCTCAGCTAAATCCACAATCAACCTCATGTTATATTGAAGCTCGGGCATGGGAATATTCTCTTCCCTGGCTTTCTCTTCAGCATTCAAATTCTCCAAGTTCGTCAAGACCCGAACCTGAGGTCCACGCATATCCAAAACCTTTTGACTAACAACCTCAACACCAGCTTCTTCCTCCTTCTTTGCCAGCAACTCCTCAGCAGTCGTGTAAACTTGCTTATGTTTCTGCTTGATAACAGCTCGCTTTGACCAAAGCCTTTCTTTAGCTCTTCCAGCCACTTTTTGGCTCGACCCAAGCAAAGCCTTGTCCACAGTCTGCTTCTCCACCGATTCTTGCAAGGATGGAACCTTTTTACCCTCCTTAAATTCATTGAAACCCATACCCATATTCTTGGGCCTCAACTTGGCTTCAATTGGGGCAACAATCCCTTGGGCATTCTTACCAAGGCCGCCTCCTTTATATCCCATTTTCTCAAGCAGCTTCATCCCAATGCCTTTGGTATGCTTCTCGAAATTCCCTACATCACCCAAATCAGACTGGCCTCTCCCTCCTTGGGATTGAGAATTATTCAGTGATTTAAGTTTTTGCCGTTCCTTCTCTCTCCTTTCAGCTCCCTCCTTTATCTTCTTTCCAAAGGCTGTAGGCAAGAAATTATTATCATCAACTTCATCAAGATCGTCTCGATTCTTTTTATCAACATTGGAAGACCCAGACTTTGACCCCAAACCAAAGCTAGAACCAGTAGACTTAAAACCAAGCCCTAAACCAGGACGGTCCTCATTATCATCATCATGACTATCACGGTAATCATCGTTCCGTTGCTTGCTACGATTGTCAATCTCTTGGTTAGACGACACAAAGTTAACAGGCTTGGTGAGGTCATCCTTTCGCGAGAGATCACGATCTTTGCGACGCTTTCTACCATAACCCTCATAGTCAGAGTCTTCATCAGAGTTGTCAGCAAAGACACCATAAAGAACGTCATCCTTGGTCTGTTGTGGTTTGTCTTTGCGCTTTCGGTAGTAGAACTCACCACCAATCCACTGGCCATCCTCATAATCATTGTCTGTTCCAAACCTATCCATCTCTTGGTAATCATCCATTGCTATAACTTTTGATCTCTAAGAACAATAGTATGAGCAAATTTTATGCAATCTCAACCTGCATTAAAGTAAATTTACAAGTATTAATAAGAAAAACCCACATAAAATTGAACCAACTATTAGGATTAGATAAAAATTAAAGCTTCCCAAAACCCTAAACCCCAAAATCGAGCCTAAATGAAGAAATTTTCAACTACAATAAGAACATAAAATAGAGCAAATATACAATATCAAATTCAAATTTACAGCTCTGCATCTCAATTAGATAAAAAATTTAAGTTGTTCTTATATAAATCAACTCGTTTAGACCTAGGTTCAGATTAATTATCCAGTAAAAACCTAGAATAATTCACAATATTGCTATAATAAGAAGAATGAGAAGAACGAAGAGGGACGAACCTTCTAGATACGATTTTGATTGGGTTTGAGCGGAAGAGAGAGTTTCCCCAAAATCTCCGGGATTAGAAAAAATTTCTCTGTTCTGTTTAATTCTATTCTAGAGGCAAAATTGAGTTGGTTAAATAAAAATCTAATAGGAAGAGAAATTAAAGCACCGAAATAAAAGGTCGAAGACAGAGCGAGTTGGAATAGAGGCGGCGAAGTGAGCAGCGGCCGAAGGCAGGCCGGCGAGCTCTACGGCGGAGGGCGGCGGCTGCGCTGTTGCGGGTGGACGATGGTACTGATCGTTGAACGATATTTGGGAGAAGAGGTGCATGAGGGGATCCAAACGATTATTATATATAATTTTTTAAGGATAATTATATTTTGGTTCCCTCTAATTTGTGCGCTAAAATTATGAAAATTAGAGGTCGGGGGAATAGAGTACCATCTTTTTTTTTTTTTTTTTTGGTAAAATAAAGCACCATCTTAGATCTTACCACTCGACCAAGGATTAAAATATCGCAAGTAACGTAAGTATCACAAGTCTAATTTTATGAATATATCGATAGAAATATTAATATCGTAAAAAAAAAAATGATAGATATTAACTTAAAATTTTGGAATGAAATTTTGAGACATGCTAAAGCAAACATTGTTTCATTGATTAAACATTATTTTGTAAAAAAAATTATATATATTATATAATAAATTGAAATATGTAGATATGCTGCATATAACAATATTTATAGTACTTTAAAATTTTTATAGTACAACTTATGATATATGTAGAGACTAAATTTTACAATTAGATTTGTTTGAGCACCAGTAATCTGTAAACCAAAAAGAAAGAAAGCGGTGAACGTGATAACCTTGACACCGAGGTGGTGCCGGCCAAAGTCACTCTGACGCCTAAGTTAGTTTAGATTTTAATAGAATAGAGAATACAAGTAAAATAGAAATAATAATCAATTATGAATAGAATTTACCAAATAAACTGTGAAATAGTGATGATTCCGTCCGGAATAAAGATCAAAAGGATGATCGGAGTCTGAACGGAGATGAATCGGAGCGAATACACGGGGTCGGATAGTGGTGGACTAGTGGCGGCGTAATAGCAATCGAGAAAGTTCAGTAGATTCTGTATTAGATGCAGATTAGCCCTACTAGAGGTTGCTTCAGCTTGTTTTATAGGACTTCTGGGACTTCCCGTTGAAGTCCCAGTCGTGGTCCGTTCATTTCGGAAATGGCCCGTGAATATCGTTCAAATGGTTGAGTGATTATTGCGCGGGTTGTTTAATGATTTCATTACGTTCCGTTCGAATGTAGAATTGATCATTCTTGAACACCACTTCCGTTTGAAAATGTAAGAATAAATTCAGGCGATACAAACTAATTCCAAGCGGAATATAATGGGTTTAGATTATACGAATGACGTCCGAGCGAACTGTTTCGTACGGAATTAATCATATTGGGCTCGTATTAAGATCCATCTCTATAGTGAGAATTTCGACCCCAATAATATATTATTTGTATGGAATTATTGATATTTGAAAATAAAATCATAAATATATGTTGATTTATCAATTAAAGAAACCTCGATGGTACAAGGATAAATTTTATTAATTCGAAAAAACTGTAACGCCTAGCAGGGTGGGACATAAAAAGTATTACCCCTCAATACAACTAATACAATATAAAATCCAAACATTTAAATAAACTAAAATTAATAAAACAAAAAACATATAAAGTAAATACGTTCATGGATATAAAATATAAATAA
>WUAT03328315.1:0-10644 GCA_010015005.3 Ulmus americana | reverse complement strand
TAAGTGCCTCATATTTGTCTTCATTATTGGAAATCGCAAACTCATAACAAAAAGCCCCTGAAATGTTTTCATAGGTTATGTGCTAACTTGGTCAATCGGTCCACAATTACCCAAATTGCTTCATAACTTCTTGTTGTTTTTGGAAAACCTATCACAAAATCCATCGCAATCTGATCTCATTTCCACTCGGGAACCTTAATTGGTAGTAATTCACCGCCTGATCGTTGATGTTCTGACTTGATTTTTTTGGCAAGTTAGACATTTAGCGACATATTCAGTCACATCTTTCTTCATTCCAATCCACCAGAATTGTTCTTTCAGATCTTTATACATTTTGTTCGTACCGGGGTGGACCAAGTAAGGCGTAGAATGTGCTTCTGAGAGAATTTGTTCCTTTAATACCGAGTCTTTAGGTATACAAAATCTGTCTTTTAAATGTAAAATCTCATCTGGTGAAACACTGAAATCTTTATTTCTTCCTTCAAGCACATCTTCTTTCAGCTTTATTAATGAAAACTCTAACTCCTGAGAGCCTTTAATTCTATCAAAAATTTTCAATTGTAGAGTTAGAGTAGATAATTGTCCGCTAACAATTTCCAATTCCAGCTTTTGTATTTCTTGCTGCAACACACTAAGTATTGCTTGAATGTACATAATAGTCACTGATGACTTCCGACTAAGAGCATCTGCCACTCTGTTTGCTTTCCCTAGATGATAGAAAATTTCGCAATCTTAGTCTTTGACTAGCTCTAACCACCTTCGTTGTCTCATATTCAACTCTTTCTGAGTGAATATATACTTCAAGCTCTTATGGTCAGTGTAGATCTGACAATGGCCTCCATACAAATAATTTCGCTATATCTTCCAAGCAAAAACTACTGCTGCCAATCCTAAATCATGAGTTGGATAATTCTATTAATGTATCTTCAGCTACCTTGACGCATAAGCAATCACCTTTCCATTCTACATGAGAATTGCTCCAAGTCAAATTTTGGAAGCATCATAATAAACTATAAACTCAACATCATTGGTTGGCAATACTAGGATAGGAGCGCTGGTGAGTCTCTACTTCAATTCCCGAAAAATTTGCTCACACTTTTCCGTCCATTCAAACTTTCGATCTTTCTTCGTCAATGTAGTAAGTGGTGCTGCTAAACTTGAGAATCCTTTGACAAACCTTTGGTAATATCTAGCCAAACCTAGAAAGCTCCAAATTTCCAAAACATTGGTTGGCGCGGACCATTTATTGACTGCTTTAATCTTCGCTGGATCCACTAATATTCCATCTTTTGATATTACATGATTGGGAAATTGAACATTGTTTTGCCAGAACTCACATTAAGAGAACTTTGCATACAACCGATACTCTGCCAATTTACAAAGTGTCATTCTTAAGTGATCAGCACGTTCTTCTCGATTTCTTGTGTAGATTAATATATCATCGATAAACAAGATAACAAACTTGTCTAGGTAGTCTCTAAACACACGATTCATCAATTCCATAAAAGAAGTTGGGGCATTTGTCAATCCAAACAATATCACTAGGAAATCATAGTGTCAATATCTGGTACGGAAAGCCAATTTTGGGATGTCCGCCTCCTTAATCTTTAACTGGTGATATCCAGATCTCAGGTCAATCTTGAAAAATACCATTGCTCCTTTAAGCTAATCAAATAAGTCATCTATCCAAGGTAGGGGGTATTTGGTCTTGATTGTTAGTTTGTTCAATTCTCGATAATCTATGCACATCCTTAGCGTTCCGTCTTTTTTTTTCATGAATAGAACGTGTGCGCCCCATGGTGAATGAGTTGTTTGTATTAAACTTTTTCAAGTAATTCCTGAAGTTGAACTTGTAATTTCTTCAACTCTACAGGTGCCATGGGATCAACTGGCTTTGAGATCGGTGCCGTTCCCGGTAGTACTTCGATCTCGAACTTCACTTCTCAATTGGGTGGTAACCATGGCAAGTCTTCGGGAAACACTTCTACGAACTCATTCACTATTGGTACATTTTCGAGTTTAGCTTTCTCTTTCTTTGTTGTGTCAACAACACTGGCTAAGAAATTAGTACAACCATTGGCTATCCATTTCCTTGCCTTTATTGTGGGTACACACAACTTCTGATTACTTTATCTATCACCAACAAACACGAACTGTTTTTACTTCAGGTGGATGAAAACTAACAATTATGGCTTTACAGTTAATGATAGTCTCATATTTGGCAAGGAAATCCATACATAAGATCACGTCGTAATCAAACATATCCAGAATAACTAGATCAACACAAAGTTCCCGTTCAACTACAACTATTGGCAGAACACATAATCAATAGCTTGACAACATCACATCACCGAATGGTAAGGCTGTCCTAAAGGTATGCCTAATCCTATCATGTCTTCAATCCAGACAATTAGCAAACATAGCATATATAAAAGAATGTGTAACTCCATAATCAAATAACACACAAGTAAACTTATTTAGGACTGGAAGTTGACCTGTTACAACTTTTGAGCTTCTCACCTCAGCATCACCCTTAGTATACGCATAAATTCTAGCATAAGGTTATGGTACCTCTTTTTTCTCCTGGACTTCAACAAGTCCTTCTATCATAGCTTGCATCGTCCTTAACTATGATCCCTAGTTTCTATCCCAATTTTGCTTGTTGTCATTGGGAATCTTTGCAGAACCCTTGGCATAATTTCCTTCTTTTCCGCACTTATTATTAGAATTTGTACCCTAAGATTAAAAACATTTGATGCATTCACAATATTCTAATTATATAATAAAGAATTTTATTTTGTGGTTATTAAATTATGTCCTATTTATGTTCATTTATTGAATATATAAGTAAACTAGTTGTCCTAAACCATATAATGAAAACTTTGAGTTGAACATATGAGGGGTTCATATGTGGAAAGATCTAATGTCAAGGATATAGTTTAAATACACGGTCCGCAATTGATGGAATAAAGTTGGACACTTTATTCTCGTTAAAATTGCTATGAGTTTATATCTTATCGGGGAGATAGCTTGTCTTAATTATCAGAGTTAATCTCTTAGGTAGATTCATTGGTGTATGTCCTAGTAGTGAATGTACATTGAGCCGGGCCTAAAATAGAATTAATTTAATATATTCGTTTGATTTAATCAATTTACTTTAGTAATCAATTTACTTTACACCAACAGATAGCTTCTCTCTTCCTCTTAAGTCCTTCTCTCTCTCTAGAATTTAGGAAAAATTATTCTTGGAGTTTTAAGATCTGGGTGATAGAGTTCTGACACTTTTAAGTTCGCCGGAGTAATTTCGTGGTACAACATTACTATTGATATATTGTTTTATCCTGGGAGACAGACGCTAAACAACTTTGAGCACCCACGGTGAGGAACGAATCTGGTTTAAGGAAATCAAGTTAAACACGAGACTCGGTATTTTCGTATATTCCCTTATTACTCTACTTTGAATATTTTTCAAATAAAAAAAATATTCCCTGTCATTTTATAGTAAATATTATTCTGTATTGTAGTAGAAAATTTATTATTTCTACTTTATATTTATTTTTTTATTTCTTATAATTTATTTATAATTATTATTGTGTAATTTTTTAATTTCTTATATTATTATTATTATTTGGCTAACAAATAGTAGGTGGCTGATTCCCTAAAAAAAATAAATAAATAAATAAATAAAATAAAAAATAGGTGGCTGACGTAGTACTGTGTTCTAACTTCTAAATAGCATGCTTTGTAGTGGCTGAGCTACTACGGTGCCTATAAAGTAGTGATTTTAGAACAATTTTCTCAAAAAAAAAAAAAAAAAATTGGATTTTATTTTTTATAATTTTTCAAAATTAATTAAAAATTGAAAAATAAGGACATATTGCACAATTCTTTTGACCGAGCTACCTCGACACTGGGATAGTTTGGGATTGTTGCGCTTTAAAAAAAATGTGTTGGAAAAATAATCTGTAATGCCACAAAGTAATTGAGTATTTAGTAAACAATACTTTAAAGCTTTGAGTTCTAAAAA
Organism: Ulmus americana; assembly: GCA_010015005.3. Taxonomy (NCBI): domain Eukaryota; kingdom Viridiplantae; phylum Streptophyta; class Magnoliopsida; order Rosales; family Ulmaceae; genus Ulmus; species Ulmus americana. The sequence goes on along the minus strand of WUAT03328315.1, from coordinate 6,617 downwards.
TTGTATTTTAATGTTTAGTAAACTATACTTTAAAAGTAATGTGCACTCTAAAAATTATATTCTAATACAATATTATATAAGTAATCTAAAAAATATAATGCTTTAATTTTAAATAAATAATTTAATTATATAGAATATATATTTTTCATATAGAATATATATTAAATTAAAAACAAAATTAAATTAAATGAGTTTATCATCTAAAAAAAATAAAAATAAAAATAAAAAGTCCGCTGCACATTAGCCAAAAGCACCCTGAGGTTGCTTTTGAAATTTAGCTTGTGATAACAATTACTTCCTTCTGAAATTTATTTTGTGATAACAATCACTTCCTTCTGAAATTTATCTTGACGAGCGCTTTTACGTGCCACACAGCAATCCCAAACGGGCCCACTATGAGCTCAAACTATTCAGTTTAGGGACCAAATTACCACTTCTGGTAAAGTTTAGGGATCAATTGTGCCAAAATGCCCTTTTTTTAAGCAAAGTGAAAGAGATCATCACCATCACCATCAAACATACTTTCGCAAATACCTCATACTTTAATTAATATAATCTACAATATTAAACTATAAGCACATCCTTGTTTTCTCATCTCTTCATATTGGTTGAAAAGCAAAAACAAGGGATAGATTTGTAAATGAAAAATAAAAAAGGAGTTTTTGTGATAAAGAAAGTATTTTATGCAAAAAGCTTGAACCAATGCTGTTCCTAAAGTAACTCGAGAATCTACAGAACAAGACATCAATCAGGTTGCAGCAAAGAAGCTTTTAGGAGAAAGAATTCAAAACACTACTCCATTTCAACGGCTTAGAATCTAGAAGAAACAATCAACTAGACAACCATAAAATACATGCTAGTGAAGAACAAACGGAAATAACAACTCCTGATGCATTTCGAATTACACTAAGAAGAATGGGAAGCAGAGAGCTTTAGACATTCACTCTGGCATCTTCTAAGGCAGATATCATTCCAGTTCGGTACTTGGTGTTGGTTAACACAAACAGTACGAGCACAAGCATCTGCGCATGCATCTAGCTCAGATACACCACAAACAGTAACGCAAGTATCAGGAATCGGGTCCTTTGAGAATGCCCCGACCTTTTTCAGCATTCTCTTTGATGTGCATACCCTCTCGCAGACAAAAATCTCATCGGAATTCTTCTCCCTTCCCCGGGCACTCTGTAATCTTTGCTCTTCGGCATTCTTTTTCTTCATTCTAAAAGCTTGCCCTGCAACTACTGCTGGGATAGCAGCCAACAGAGACCACCACACTTCCACCATTACTAATCCAATGTCAAGTTCTCTCTATCTTTTCTACATTCCTTAACAGAATATACAAAATATTAGTATAATATGAACCATTCCGTTCATTTGATTATCATTCAAATGCTCCTAAACATTGAGCATAAAGGGGCAGTATAGATCATTTAGTATGTGCGAATTTCCATGAATTTAACACTTAATAACAGATCAGTAGAAAAGAAAAAAAAGTACAATTTCTAAAGTTATTTTAAATTCCCCATTTGAATTTCAAACGGGAAATCAAGGTAACTCATTTGACATAAAATTTCACAAGGCTTCCCCATCCCTTCCTTAAAACTGGGAATATAGCTTCAATATACTATTCTAGAACATCAATTTTGGATTACTGAAATGTACTTAGTATACCACAACAAAGCTTCTCATGATAAAAACAAACAAATTAGGAGCTTTACTCTTCGAACTTCCTAGTAAACGGGTACTTGCTAATAAAAAAAACAAAATAAAAAGCAACTATTAAAGTTTTTCAAGCTCTACAGTTGATTTCATATTCCTCCTATTTCAAATTTCTCATTCTCCTAAATTGGAATATTTCTATGCTACAACATATAAAATAAGCAAAATTGATAAATACAATTCAATCTACCATCTTGCTTACATTTTCCAAATATGATTGAAGCAATTGTATTTGGAAAACGCAGCCAAGATGGTAGATTGAATGTAACTGTCAATTTTGACTATTTTGTTTGTTGTATCAAAGAAATATTCCAATGCTCAGTTAGCAAGTACCCATTTACTAGAAACTCTGAAAAATAAAGACCCTAATTTGTTTTTTTTTTTTTTAAGATGAGAATCTCTATAGTGGTATTCTAAACATTTCATCATTCGAAACGATGTTCTAGAATAGCATATCAAAGATTTATTCCAATTTTTAGGGGATATATCCCTTCCCTCTTCTTCCCTTCTCACCCCTCCCCATCGCTGTCTTCATTACTCCCCCATCCCAAGGCCACACTTTCTCCTCTTCTTCTCTTTCTTTCTCTCCATTTTAAACACTAATGGCATTATGTGTGTATAATACGGCATATATCATATATGATAGATTACCATAGACAAATTTGCCTATGAAGATGTAAATGAACTAACAATCTACCTTACCAAAACTCACAAAAAAGGCAAGCAGCCAGCGTCTTAGTGATGTACAATGTGAAATTTTCAAATCTAGACAAACACACAAATCCTTTAGGATTGAGAGAATGGATGCACAAAATGACCATAAAGAGGCAAGTTAAGACTTATTGTTCAAACAGGTTTTATTTCAATCAACTAAAATTCAGAAAGATTGACAAATAATTAATAAATAACAAAAGGCCAAAATCATTATTCTTATTGGTTTAAGCATACACTAAAATGCAGAATCATTCATTTCCCAATCCCAAAACAACTATTTGCATATTTTCATTTGAATACCCAAAAAATCCAAATACCACTATCCAAACTCTGAAACCAATCGGGCATGTCCCAAAAACACAAGGAGATGAACAAAAAGGATCTAGAAGGACCAGAATAATGCAGAATTCAACAAACTCCATTCCATTCTTTCTACAAGTGATAATAATTTCTCAGTTGATAAGAGGCACATAATTTCATGATTTTATATCCTAATAATTTTAATTGCACATATGAATCTAAATCATCCCAAAATAAAGAATATATAAACCAACTGAGAGAGAATAATCAATTTTAGTATTTCGTTCCCAAATAACAATTACATCACCTAACCCTAATTTTGCAAAACTCTATGACCGCCTAATTCTGAAGCAATCAAGCTCCCAAAGGAAACAGAAACTACCAAATACCTCCTTCCAAGAAAAATTTCAAAATAGAAACAAAGAAAAAGTTGGAAAGTTGGAATGTGAAAGGAGTGAAGTTACCGTGAAATCAAGAACAGGTTGATCGGAGACGGGAGACGCAGAACGCCGGACAGCCGACGGGAGACGCAGGACGCCGGCAGCAATCGTCGAGTATTTGGGATTGGGAGTCCGAGAGAAAACCCCTAAAGCCAAGAGGGTTTAATTATAAAATAAAAACTGGATATGTTTATTAATGGATTGGGTATGATAAATGGGCAATGAAAGCCAAACCCCAGGCCCAGTCTCATTTCTTAAGGGTGGTTATGGACTAAAAAAAAGAAAAAAGGGCCAAATGATAAATACACCATACTTTGGAGGGTAGAATGAAATTTTCCTTTATACAGAAAAATAAAAATAAAAATCTGATTTTCTTTGTGGAAATTATAAAAAAAAAATTTAGAGTGGAAAGTGCAGGAAATTTATAAGGGCAATTGATAAAGGCACAATAGTTTGAAGTGTAAAATTAAATTTATCCTTTTTTGAAAATTAAAACTAGTAATTTCTGTATCGAATTTTAATTTTGAATCCTTTCAAAATATAAAAATTTAAATCTTTATGTTAATCATATTGATAGATTAGATTCCTACTGTATCTATGACATCTAACTCCAAATATTATAAGAGTTTAAAATAGATTCCTAAAATATTTGTGACATCTAACTCTTAAATATTTTTTCCCTATAAAAACCCTCACCCTATGATTCCAAAACGGATTTGGAACTCTTTTCTTTCTTTTATTCTCATCTTATCTATCCCTCTCCTCCGTGAAAATTCAGGTATGATTTTTTTTAAAAAAAATTATTTAATTACAACTCCTATCATCAGCAGAAGAATCAATCATATTTTTTTAAACCGTTTATTGGGCTATTGTTAAGTTTTTATTTATTTATTTATTTATTTTTGGGCAAAGAGGGCTATTGTTAAGTTGTGTCTCTTGATATTGATAGTCTTAATTTTATTATATTTGTAACTATATTTAGGCCGGAATTTAATGTTTCTCTTTAATCTTTATAACTCTAATTGTCATGCGTGTTTGTAATTCTATAGATTTGACTCCAATTGTTATGCGTATTTGTTATTTCTATATATTTGACTTCAATCATTATACGTGTTTGTCATTCTATATATTTGACTCCAATCGTCATTTTTTTTCTTTTTCTTTTTTTATCATTAAAACTACAAAATATGGTTTTAACAAATTTCAAGTTTTGGGATTAATAATTAAATTATTGAGTAATAGGTTAATCTCCCATATTATTTTTGCTTGTTAGGTTGACTGAATTGTGCTATCAACAATAGTTATAATTATTATTATTAATTGATTTGAAATTCCCCCAATAGTATGCTTTTGCATATAAATTTTGAGTCGTCAAACTTTTCGAGCTTTAAGGGAACTAGCAGTTTTCTATTTTGGTACTTTACCTTCCAAAATTTAATTAAATTGCATTTTGCTCCGAAATTTTTGTTGAGTTTTTTTTTTTTTTTTAAACCACTTTGATTATACTTTGTTCATCAACGTATATCTTAATTTTAAAATTATTTATTTTCTTTTTTTTTTTTGGGGTGATAAACGGACTAATTTTTTTTCTTCATTTTCATTTTATTTTATTTTTTATTTTTTATTTTAGGTACCAAATAAGTATAAATATACGAGTATGGAAGTGATCCGAATTTCTAATTACACCAACTATCTTATTGATGTTTCCGTACATCCAAAACAACCCAATGAAAAAGTAGAAAGTCCTCAAACGCTTCTTACCATCAAGCCTAGTACAGCCAAAAATATATTTTCTGGCATATTAACTTATGGCTATCCAGAGTTTCATACATTATGTTTTGAATTTAGAGGAAAAGAAAAATTTATACGTGTAACAAAACATGACGTAGAAGGTTGTGAGTGTATAAGATTTGTTGAAGTGAATGGGAAAATTCAAATGAAAAGAGTAAGATTCGTAACCATAGCAGAAGAAGATGAACATCACGAAGATGATATCGACGATTGTAATGAGGAAAATTCTGTTCAAAAGGATGAGGAAAGAAACAGATCCATCCAAGAGCATGCAGAGAGGGATAAAAGTATTCAACAGGATGAAAAAAGGGAGAGATCCGTGAATAGATGTATCCAAGAACATAAAGAAAATGAGAGAAGGACGGATAAATATATCCGAGCGGATGAGAAGAAATCCAACCAAGAAGATGAGAAGCTTGCTACAAAAAATAAAATTGGGTAAAATTTTAAAATTCTCCTTTTCTTCAGTTATTTTGTTACTTTTTTTTTTTTTTTTTTTCATAATATTTGGCCTCATGTGCACTATCTACAGAATTGGTCAAAAGCTGAAAGAGTTTGCTTTGAAGCTGAAGAAAGCATTTAAGGCCAAAGGGTCCAAAAACTAGCAGAGGTAATATTACACAATATACTTTTATATATATATATATATATATAGCTTTTATTTCCATTAAATTTATGTATGTGAATTTCACCGATTGTTCTAGGTCGCATTTACTAACTCACACTTGTTTGCCAATTTTTAGGTGAAATACGACTGGAATTTCTTGTTTTTCATTTAGGGTGTTTTGAAATTTTTTCTTATTTTATTTTATTAGTATGTTGAACTTTTCTTTTTTTGGGAGGATTTTGAATAAAAATAGTTTTATGTTATATATATTCATGCTAATGTTTTTTATTTTTTATTTTTTACTTTTTTTGAAAGTATATTCATTTTAGTGTTGATAGTATTATATACATATTTTAAATCCACGAGATTTTTTTGGTGAAAAAAAAAAGGAAAAAAAAAATTAATTAATTCTATAACTCTATAGATTTTAACCAAGATCAGATTTTCTTTTTCGAATTTAATTCTGAAATAAACTCCAAGGACTAGATAAAAAAAAATAAAAAAATAAAAAAATAAAAATAAATAAAATAAATAAAAATTTAGGGTGCAAAGTGCCAAAAAAAAAAAAAAGGAAATTTAAGGAAATTGATAAAGGCGCAAACTAAATTTTTATCCTTTAGAAAATTAAAACTGTTCATTTTTTTTTTTTTTATGGAATTATAATTTTGAATCCTTCGAGTAAAAACAAAAAGAATTTTTTTTTGAATTTTTTATTTTAATCATGGGTTTGTTAACATAATTTTAAAATTTTTGGTAAAAGTGAATAGTGTCCACAAGATTAAAAAATAATTTTATGTAAAAGGTAGTTAAGATTGTTAACGCCAAAAAATGGGTCAACGGTCAAAGTGTACCACGTATGTTGAGTAAGCAAACTGTGTTCTCCTCCAAGTTTCTCCTCCAAGTCAGCTAGATTGGTCCAGAGAGTTCTTGTGATAGTCAGAAAGAGTTCAGAAAGAGTTCAGAGAGAATAAGTGTTCTACCTTGAAGTGTGAATTATGAGAGGTATTTATAGGAGAGGGGTGAGCCCAACTTCTCCTATAAACGTG
>WUAT03328204.1:0-10644 GCA_010015005.3 Ulmus americana | reverse complement strand
CAACATCTCTTTCAGTGTTTGTATCACAATGTTTTGATCTTTCACTAAATTAGCTTATTGATGTTGTAGGATGTGCTCAAGCATCAGCGCAATGATTTTCTAGAAAATCTGTGAAAAAAGTGAGTTTTTTTTGATAAATGATAACTTTACTTTAGTCGATTGAGTCATTTTAGCCTATTGTTTGTTTAAAATCTTGCTACAAATGTGTGTAAAGATAAACTAGAAGAAGAAATCTCTGTGCATTTCTTTTCCCCGGTCATGTTTGATTTAATTATCAGATAGCTTGGTTTTTGATTAATTAGATTTCATCCCACCTTAGCTAACCAAATGGAATGCAAAAATGATTATCAATATGAGCAAATTAGTGTTTTGGATGATTTTGTTAAATATACTAGGCCCTTGTGAATTAATATCTACTTTTTTTGCTTACCCTCAGCTTGTAGAGATGAACGGTAAAAAGATTGTTAGTAAACCCGTCAGTAAACCCCTATATGTTGCGCTTGCACAATGTAAAGAAAAGAGAAGAGCAAGATTGCAGGTATGCTGAATTGCTGATGATAATTTTTTTCTAATTCAGCATCGCCTATATTAATTTTAAGTTTTAACAGCTATGTATTTTTATGTTTTAGTGAGATGGCTTAATTTTTTTTTTTACTTTATATATGTGTTGTCTTGGTGTTTCACAGGTTAATCCATGCCTTTTGTCTATTTAAACTTCGTTGTGTATAATTTAGAACCACAAATCTTGGTATTCTAATGAAAATCAATTTTATATCCACTTGCTGGCCCGGGTCTTGGGCAGCAGTTTTTGTATGGCCAGCACCTCTAGCAATAATTCCTCCACAATTTATCACACTTTAATCTTGATTTTTTCTTTTCAGAATATAATTATATATATAATGTATAAACTATAGAGGGAACACTATAGGATGCCTGGTGGTTTTAATTGCTGAAATTAAAACATGTATTTCTCTGTTGTGAGTTCTATTTCTCTACCTAGCAACATGTATTTTTGTTTTTAAGTCAATGTTGTGTATAAATGGAGCTGCAGAGTAAACTGAGCCTTTATGTTAACTTTTCAAAACCTTATTTTCAGTTTTGTTTTTGTTTTAAGAAGTTACTGCTTTGATCTCGACATTTTCTTTTTTATTTTACGAAGCACATTTTTCATATGATTGAATGTAATGGGCAATATGTTTGTGTTTGCAAAGTAATTTTCACTTTTCTCTTCTATCCAATGATGAATCATTTTGGACCGAGTAGTGATTTAATCTTCATTTTAAGCCCCCATCTCTTTCTCCACTTCTACCTTCATCGATTCTGGTTGTCTGCCTGCCTACTGGATACTGTTATCGATTATTTTTATGGATTTTTTACATTTTGATACCCTCATGTTTCGTTTTATCCCAAAAAGTACCTCTATTTTTTTTGGAAATTACTTAAAGTACCTTCATGTTTGATTTTGTTATAATCTGGTACTTTTTTTGAATTATCATTTTGGTAACCTCTATTTTCACAAATTTCAATTCCTAAGAAGCCCTAAGTTTTTTGTACTGGTACTAGAGGGTGGCAGCCTTGGAGGCAGTGTTCGTGGTTGGTGCTGCTGTTATAAATCTTGTAGATGTGGTTGGCTTTTAATGACATATCACATTATATGAGAGTTATTAGCTTATAAAATCTGAGGACACAATTTTTATTTTTATTTTTAATGTTCCCGTATGTTCAAGTTTTCAGAGCCTTTTTTGTTCTTCTTGTTGTTTTGACTGTCCATCCCAAAAACAGCATAAAAAGCTTGTTTCGTAGGTCTGTTTTCAAAACTGGGCCAAGGAGATTTTGAAATCAAAACCAATTCCAAAGTGGGTTCCAACTTCCAGTGTTGCAGTAATAATTTTCTGAATGATTTTTTTTTTCTGCATCGTTATTTAATTAATATCTTTAATTTATTAAATTAATATTTTAATATTAGACACTTGAACTAAAATCTTATTACTGCAACTTCACGTGCTCCCATACTAGTTGTCTCATACGTTGTAATGAAAAAGAAAAACAAAAAGGAAAAAAGCTATTGTAAATTTAGTTTAAAATATATAACAATCAACGACAGATTCGCACTCATCAAATAAAACAAAAAACTAATTCAGTAATGGCTCCTGCTTTTTGCTAAGTATGTCAAATAGTGCTCAACTTTTCTAAGATTCTAAAATGGACGCTACATTTATAATTTTGATACAATTTAGCCCTTCTTTAACGGTGGAAATGTATCAAAAAAATCAGTACACATGGCTAAAAGAGCAACTCTATGAAGCTAAGTCGATACTTCTACATAGAGTAGGAGGTATTTTTATTTTTCCCTTGCAGAATTGTTAGATTTATTATTGCTTAACTTTCAATTCTCCTCCGAGCATCTAATAAAATTTGATTCACTCACCTTTTTCTCTTTAAAAAAATAAGTACTTCTAATTATGTCCATAATATTATATATCTAGAATCAATAATTTTATTCGATGAACTACTAAACTCTATCATTTATTTATTTATTTGTTAAGGTCTAATCCTATAACTAATATGAAAACTAATTTCACAAGGACTGGAAATATATCAAAATTAAGTGCATAAGGACTATTATAGAGTGTTAAAAAAAAATAGATACTATTTTTTACACATTTGCAAAACTCAGGGGCTTCTAATGAAATTTACAAATTTATCCCCAGAAAAAAATGATGCACTCCTTAATAGCATTTTGCCAGTAGTAGCTCTGCCAAATCCAGAAAAGATGTCTCTGAGATTCTCTCAGTTTGCTCTTCTTTTGTTCTTGCTTTGTTCCATTACTGGAATCGAAGCTGATAGAGATGAAGACCCAACAATCAAAACAATGGAGGATTTCTCAGGATACCCAATTCACGAATCTCACTCTTTCATCTCAACAGCTGCTTCTTCTCTATCCGTTGATGCTCAAAGTTTGCAGAAACAGGTAACTGTAACCAAAAATTTTGGATTCAAAGTTATAGTTTGTTTTTGGTTTCTGGATTTTGTTTAGTTTTTGTTAGGGAGCTAATTTTGTGCTTGTTTTTGGAAAATAGATTGATGAACTTTCGACCCTTTCGGATACACCTGCTCCATCAGTTACCAGGATCCTATACACTGAGAAGGATGTACTGGCTCGTAGGTATGTGGTTTGGTTACTCAAAAAAAGAAACTTTTTTCCTTTGATTGTGATTTTGGTGAGTGGCTAAGATACTTGGAAAAAATAGAGAGCCTAATTGGAATTTGGAAAAGGAAAGAAGTTTGTATTTTTTTACTATTTTTAATCACTTTACATGGGAGTATAGAGACGGGATTTAAATAGGATTTTGGTGATTTGAGTAGGATAATTTTTTGAATAGGATTTTAAAATTTTTGGTAAAAGTAAGTGGGGTTTATAAAATTAAAAAATAATTTATGTAAAAGGTGGTGAAGATATTAAGGTTTAATAATAAAATAATATGTTATGTAAAAGGTGGTGAGAGTATTAATAATATAGTGTAAAAGTTGGTAGAGTATAAGTGTGTAAGATGTAAAAGGTGATAGAATTTAGGTGTGTAAAATGATAAAGTAGGTGTGATGATGTAAAAGGTGGTGGGGTTCATATAATAGAATAGAATAGGAAAAAGAACGATTTTTTGAGAATTTTGGAGAATAGGATAGGATAGAGTTTTTTTGAGTTGGGTCTAGAGCATGTATAAACATTTGGTGGAAATTCCACTGTATTAAATTTGTAGTTTGGTCATTGTTTAATTGCCTATTAGTGTAGGAAATGCTAGAACTAGTTTGAGTTACCCTTCTGAGTGGGAAATATCTTGAAAGTAAAAACTTTAACGATCCATTCGACAACTCCTACATGGATTTGGGTGGATTTTTTTAATTTTAATGTAAGTTCCAAAGATGGATATCTGCTCACTGCAACATACCCTTTATATTATAGAATAGAAGAGTAGTTTGATATCCCAGTTGCAGATTTTATTGTCAAATGCAATCTGTTTTAGAGAACTTGAAGCATGTTGATAAGAGCCGTCTCAAGATCACCATGAGAATTATAGTAACACAGATATTCACATAGATATGAGGGTTTTTCTTGATATGAGATTTAACCTTGGCTCAGTCTTGATCGTTTTTTGTGTACTATCTAAATACAGATTCATTAAAAATTTGATGGGACTCTCTGGTCTATCTGTTAGAGAGGATGCTGTTGGTAACATATTCGGCCGATGGTGAGTGTAGCATATTGGACCCCGTTTCACTGTTATTTATGTCATACTTCTTTGTCGAGTAGCTTTGAACGTGTTGCTTTCTGTTATGCAGGGAAGGCTATGAACCAGAGCTTGCTGCAGTTGCAACAGGTTCTCACATTGATGCCATTCCATACTCTGGAAAGTATGATGGAGTTGTGGGGGTTTTAGGTGCTATAGAAGCAATCAATACACTAAAAAGGTTTGAGACTTTTCTCTGTGATTTTTCATCTAGTCGTTGAATTTATTATTTTTGCAAGTGCAGAAGTAAAATTCTTAGATGTGATTGGGCTAGGCTGAAGCTTAAGCAATATTTTTTTTGAATAAAAATGGAACTTTTGGCCCTTGTGCTAAATCCATCCTACATATATAGAAATAGTGTACGGAAGGTGTATTTCAAATTGTTGAGGGTTTTTGTGCCCAACCCTCCTATCTGCTTACCCTGAAAAATTCCGAATTTTGTTGATACTTAAACGAACACCCCACTTCCAATCCAAAACTCAAAAACTTAAGATTCCTTTTGAAAGAATTTATCACAATAGATCTCATCTGTCACAAAATTGAGTTCTAGTTTATCTGATGAGGCAGGAACTTAGTTTCTTCCATCTATATACAGACCTAAATTGTTTTCTGTAGTTCTACCTGATCCATCATATCTTCTACTCCAATTATAAAACTATACTAGAATGAGAATATTGTATAAATTTCTATGTTATTTTAGGACATATTAATTAAGTTTATACGTTCTTTATTCTCAAAAATGAAAATTCTGTATTTATGCATCTTTGCATCTTTGTTATTTATTTTATTTTACTGGGTGTTCTGCAGGTCTGGATTTAAACCTAAAAGGTCACTTGAAATTATCTTATTCACCTCAGAAGAGCCTACGCGCTATGGAATAGGCTGCCTTGGAAGGTTAGTACTACTATCTAGTTACAATTTCATCACTTAGCAAAGGCCAGTAATTTCATTGATTTTCCTCTACCCTTTTTTTTTCTGAGATTTTCCTCTACTTTAAATATGTTTGACTCATCAAAGTTTCAATTTTTTTTTAATAGCTCCAACTAAAACCTGCATTAATTTAGTAAATCCACCCTCTTATTTAAGGTTTCCTTATGTCCTTTTGTAAATGTGTAGCCGCTTATTAGCCGGAAGTGAGGCACTAGCAAAAGCTTTGAAGACAACTGTTGATGGTCAAAATATATCCTTCTTCAATGCTGCAAGATATGCTGGCTATGCTAAAGATCAAGATGACTTATCCAGTGTGTTTTTGAGTAAAGGAACCTACTCTGCCTTTTTAGAATTGCACATTGAGCAAGGCCCCATTCTGGAGGAAGAAGGTTGGCTTTTGTTCATTTTATTGTTTTTTATTAGAACAAAATCCAATTCCTTCACCACGTTGAATTTTCGGATCCAGGTATATCAATTGGCGTAGTAACCGCCATTGCTGCCCCAGCAAGTTTAAAAGTTGACTTTGAAGGCAATGGAGGCCATGCTGGTGCTGTCTTAATGCCAAATAGGTGAACCTTTTTTATTCTTTTCTTTTCTTGAGCAAGCTGCTATAGTACTATACCAATCAAGACCTGCCCATTCCTTATCGCTGATATCTGTGTGAAAGTTTCATAGGGTTTATTTGTTATGATTGCTTTGTGGAGACGAGTTTCAAGTGTGTTCCTTGCTGAAAGTTTAATTTGTCCCTTGTTAGAGATTTTATTTTTTCTCCTCTTTTGTATCTTCTGCCCCCTATTCATACTTTTAAGATCTTAGTAACTTCTTATCATTTTCTTTTCGTTTCTACCATTTTCAGCCCTTCCGGGAATAATTGTGTTGTGAAAATAGTACTGCATTAAAGTAAATGTTATGGGAGGGAAAGCAGGATTTTACTGAGCACTGGACAGTTATATAATATATGCTTTTCCTTGTATCAAATTTTAGTTTCATTTACAAATTCATTTGTTTTTTGTTTTATTTTTTTCCCTAATTAAAGAATGGTAATAACTTTGCATGCACACTTGGGGCAGAAACGATGCTGGACTGGCAGCTGCAGAGTTAGCCTTAGCTGTTGAACGTCATGTATTAGACTCTGGATCCATTGATAGTGTTGGTACTGTTGGTGAGTGTTCTTTCACTCCATTGTTAAGTGTAAAATAATGCCAATGTGGTTTAGCTATTTGGTTCCTCTCTTGTACAGCATTGTATGCTATATATTGATGATTCCTTTTGTTTTAGGTATCTTGGAGCTTCACCCTGGAGCAATCAACAGCATCCCAAGCAAATCACATCTTGAAATTGGTATGCGTTATCAAATAACTCTTTCAAATTACATATCATATAGATGATCCTGCCTGTGTCATCTCTACCAATGATTTAGCATTATGGAACTAACATTCTATATATATATATATATGCATCTTCTTTAACAGACACGAGAGACATTGATGAACAACGAAGAAACATCATAGTAGAAAAAATTCGTCAATCTGCCACTACAATAGCCAAAAATCGTGGGGTTAAGCTATCAGAATTTAAAGTCGTAAATCAGGATCCACCAGCACATTCAGACAAGTCAGTAATTGAAGCAATGGAGGCTGCATCAAAAGAGCTTAACCTTACACACAAGCTGATGATTAGCCGAGCATACCATGATTCTCTGTTTATGGCTAGGTAAGAGCTATTAAACTTCAAGCCTATATAACTGGCACGCTTCTGTTCGCACATGGCTATCTATCTGTGTTTGTGTCTTAACAAGTTTTTTCATAATTACATTATGGATTTCATTATGATTAATTTATTAATAACACTCTAATGGTAAAGACAGAGTTAAAAGTTGTGTAAATTTGAGCATAATTAGGTGCTGATGACACACTTTTCACATTTTTGCAGAGTATCTCCTATGGGTATGATCTTCATTCCATGTTACAAAGGTCAGCCCTCCTTTCTCTTTTTTGTACAATTAACAATCTAAAATTTCCACTTTCTTTCTAATCTTATTAGTAAACTGATGGTGCTCTATCTTAAATAATATTTCATTATTTCGAGTTTCAAAACGCCTAGTCTCCATCTATGATCCATTTGGTTTTGCAGGTTATAGTCACAAGCCTGAAGAATTTGCCTCCATTAAAGACATGTCTAATGGGGTCAAAGTATTAGCACTTACCCTAGCCAAGTTGTCGTTGCAATGATCCGTTCCTCTGTAATTATTGTCTTATTAACACTAGACTCTTAAGTTTGGCCACTTAACTTGTTCTATGAATAAATAAAGTCTTAATTTTCCTTTTGCCTTTGGAAGAAATCCGAAAACTGAAGATGTATTACCCTTTTCACTTCGCTGCTAATATGTGTGCTTTTTTTTGAGAGAGAGAGAGAGATGCAAAAAACAAACAAATGGTATTGAAAGAAACATGTCAGTAAGACATGGCTACAGAACGTCTGATCAAAACAGAACTAAGATACAATCTTTGATAGAGCTTTCCAGTAGTAGCTAATCTATCTCATGTACTTGACTATTCCAGTAGTAGAGCTCTAAGTGAATTCTACTTAAAGATTAGCTTACAGTAGTAGCTAATCTGTCCATCTACTTTGATCAAAACAAATAAGAAGCTTTACAAGGGGAATTGAAAAAAGGAACTATGGTTGGAACTGCTCTAATCATGCCTTATTATCATCAGCCTTCTCCGATGCCACAGCAGCCTTGGTCACCCCGAGTTGTTTCTCAGCTATCCCCAGCACAATAGCAATCTAATAACAAAGGAAAGAAGGGAAAGTTAGACAAGTTCCATTGATAACGAATGCCAAAAAGAGAGATTTTTTGAGTTGTAACAACCTGAGCCTTGACAAGCCTTCTGCCTTTACGGTTTTCGTCACCGTAGCTAACAGTGGAAATGCTCACATCTGTTCCAATTTGAGTACATTAGACACGATGCCATAGATATAGAATGCAAAAGCAAGTGAATAAGGATTTTCAGAGGGCTTTCTTACGTTTCTCAACAGCCAGTCCAATGCGTTTCAGAAACTCAGAAATTGTGATGACAGTAGGAATAGCTGTATAAGTTAACCAAACCATGTTAGCTAATTTTTTGATAGAAAGAAAGACCATCAATTTCTTTATTTTGTCACAAAAATTCTTGTATTTATTTAGAAACAATCATCAGAAAGAGACCAGTTTACCATCTTTAACTTATTAACAAAGAGATGCCCATTAGAAAGACTCAAAAGAATGAACAAATTGAAAAAATATCAAACCCAATTGCTTTAATCTGAAGATTCAAAAAATTTCAGGGAGAAAATATAAAGAAAAGGAAAGAAACATGTAAAGTATGCAACTTGAAGCAGAAAAGTCAAGAACTTTTTACCCATGCCAAGGGCAGAGAGCTCAACTTCGTTGCACTGCTTTATGTACCTCTGCAACAAATAAAGATTAGATTAATAAAGAAATGATGAAAATTTGATTGGTATCCTTATGAACTAGCATCAGTAGTTATCTACTATTAAACCGAGCGAAGAACATGTACAAACAAGATTGATAAAGCAATCCCAAATCATTAGTTTATTGATCAATCCAAAAGAAGAGTAAATGAACTAAGAAATAGTGAAAGAAACCAATTGTTAATACATTATAATCAAGATGTTTAATTGGATTCTGGTATGAAGATTCCCAAATTTCTTTCACAAAATCGAATTTTCCTTTAAGAAACCATTTCAGTTGCTCAAAAACAAAGGAAATACGCTAGAAGAAAGTGAAGAAAAAACGAGAGATTGTACTTGTACAGATATATATACCTTCGCAAGATTGATGTAGAAGAAGACTGGCTTCTTGGTATTGGAGACTTGAATCCGAACCCTATTCTTCTCACTCTTCCGATCGGACCGATCAGAACTCGTGGCAGTCTCAGCCTCACCGCCATTAACGGCATCAACACCAAGCTTGGTGTTAGAAACTCGAACCCGAATCTCATTCTTCTCACTCTTCCGATCAGAATCCGCAGTAATCTTAGCCACACCGCCATCAACACCATCAACACCGAGCTTGGTGTTAGAAACTCGAATCCGAATCTCATTCTTCTCACTCTTCCGATCAGATTGATCAGAATCCGCAGTAATCTCAGCCTCACCGCCATCAACACCAAGCTTGGTGTTAGAAACTCGAATTCGAATCTCATTCTTTTCACTCTTCGGATCAGATTGATCAGAATTCGCAGTAATCTCCGCCTCACCACCATGAACACCAGCAACATCGAGCTTTCCACTATCAATCTTCTTGCTCGGGACTTCCTCCATGATCTTCACCTCGGTAGGAGCAACAACTACAGTGGCCGCCATTGAAGAAGCCCTAAGAATTCTCAGAAAAGGTCTCTCTCTCTCTCTCTCTCTCTCTCTAGAACTGGGAAAAGGGAGCAAAACCGAATTTTCGAATGAGAAGCTTTTTGCGAGCAGGAAAATGGAGAATGATAGCTGGAACGAGAGTGGAGAGCTTGTTATATAGGCGGGAAGTGTAGGGATTGTCGAATGAGAAAATGACACGTGTCTGTGTATGATTGGGTTCAAGATTTTGGCGGTTTTAAGTCTCTAACGGTATCGTTAACAGTTATGCAAGTTGCATTAGGCAGTTGTTTGATTTTGGATAATGACGGATATACCCTCGATCTGTTTCTTTGATTAATAACGGATAACGACTCGGGTTCGAAGCTGAGTTGGCACCCAAGCCTAAATGTTTGGGCTTGGGCTTATATTAAACAAGGCTTGGCCCATTAAAAAAAAAATTAAAAAAATTGAAAAAAATTATTTTTATTATAAATGTTCCATTTTTGTAATAAAATTAAAAATTAAAAAATTGAAGAAAATACATATGATAACCATTTTTCATTAAACATATCATTTTTGCCTTCATTACAAAATCATTACATTTGTGGAACTTTTTAGATCAATTTTCTTCATTATTTTGATTATAAATGTTCCATTTTTGTAATAAAATTCATTATAGAGGTAAAAATGTTTAAAGACTTGATTTTAGAGGTATGATCTAAAAATGAAAAATAAATGGAAAAATGGAGGAAATTACACCTAGTGTCCTTTTTTAACAACCCATATCATTTTTACCTTCAAACAAAAACAATTACCTTTATAGAATTTTGTTGTTGAAAATATATTTTTTCCCTTTATCTTATATACTGAATGAATGACATGAATGACTTTTTTTTAATTGTAATTATTTATTTTGTTCAATGACATTTTTATTTTTAAATGGAAAGAAAAATATTATAACTCTAAAAAATAGGGGGAACTACAAGAATGCCCCTAAAATGATGTATCAAACCACTTTTTTACCTATTTTACTCTTTCATTAAATGACTAATTATAAATAGAAAAAAATATTATAGAC
>WUAT03328093.1:0-10645 GCA_010015005.3 Ulmus americana | reverse complement strand
AGCAGCTGCGTCACTTCTATCTTGGACATTCATCTCCTTATTGACAAAACAAGTAAGATAACTTTCTGTGCTTTCACTCTCCCATTGAGTGATGGTATATAGATGTTGAGCTAGTTTTCTGTGTACTTTTTGGATAGCAAATTGAGAAATGAATGACTCCGAAAGTTGGTGAAACGATGAGATTGTCCCTGGGCAAAGGGTTCGAAACCACTGTCTTACCACGCCAGTAAGGGTGATGACAAAGGCTCTGCACTTAAAGGCATTTGTTGCTGAGTTGAGTTCTATCCAACTTGGTGTTTGGGAGTTTGAGTCTATCCGGCAACACTGCCATTCAGATTTCTTCTGTAAAAGGTAACTCGGACTCTTCTAGAAGGTCTGTAACTACAATTTTACCAACACCGCAGCATCTGATTTCTTCTATCTGACGCTGGATTTCATGGATCTGTTTATTCACTGGGTTTGAGTTGGCACCGTCATGGACATTACCCCATCCTTATTCGGCATCACAATGGAGCCGACAATCATTAAGTATTTCCCTAAGATCCCAGTTATGCAGTTGGTTCTTAAAATGATCACGTAGATCACAGTGATTGCTGCTTTCTTGATGGGAAGTGTGACCAAAACTTGCTACCAACTTGTGTGGTGCGGTGTTTTCTGAACGATGACCGCTGGCTCTTGGACAGCGGCTCCCATGGTTTCAGAATAGATTGCCTCGTCGATTACGAGTACCAGCTATTTGACAGTCTTGCGTGAATGCTCGACTTAGGTTGCACTCCTCTCTCTTTTCATTTGGCCGAGGAATATTAATGCCCAGTTCTTGCATCGTGCTTGGAACTGGCATTCTATTTGCTTTGTTCAAAGTAGCCACCATCTAAGTGACAATGGTCGTGAGCTAAGTAATGCAAGCATCCATGTTCCGTGTTATGTCTCGACTAATTGGTGGCCGTCCCCTTGCTCGCGAGAGATGACCAGGCAGACGAGTGTTTTCTGTAGATTCTATGGGGCTTGTGCCAACGTCGAATGGCCCTGGTCGACCACTTGCGATGGAGGTTTCACTAGCCATGTTGACGATTTAGGTAAAGTTTGGATTTTATTGTTTAAGTTTGTGTTTAGGGTAATGGTTTTTGCTGGTAGGGCAATGCACTTATTTTCAACACATGCCCGTCTTCTAGCGCCAAACTGTTGATGCTAAAAATTAGATCAACTGTCAGTCGCCGGATTATGCTTAGGATGAGTTGTTCTGATGGTCAAAAAGTGACATAAGACGTCGTCGTCCTGAAAGATAAGAGACGTCATCCTAAAAGATAAAAGACGCCGTCCTGAAAGATAAAAGACGCCGTCCTGCAAAATAAGAAACACCGTCAGAGGTCGGGACTAATTCCCCGATCACCCTCCAATGCTTAAGTCAGTTGAAGTTGAGTTGACAATCTAGCAGAGTTTTAGTCTTTGAGTTAAGAATTTCGTACCTTTTGCATTAAGAAATGCTAAGCTTTTATAGGTGATGTTGATAGAGTGATGGTTATGCCACTAAGGGGTTAGTGGGGGGAACCCATTTAGTTGCCAAGCAGTTGGCAGTTTGCACATGGTGGGTGCGAGAATTTCGAAGATGTGGCAGTTGAGCGTGTTGCGACATGTCAAGCGTCGCACTACTTGAAAACAGACAACTTACCCTAAAGCTCGGTCAAACCAAATAGCTCGGCCATGGCCTTGAGCTCGGTTGTGGCCTTGAGCTCGGCCATGGCGGGCAGCTTGGCTGGCATGTAGCTCGGTAGCATGCAGCTTGGGGCATGCGGGACGTCGGCACGCAGGCATTGGGCTCGCGGGGTGCTGGGCATATAAGGTGCCGGGCATCTGGAGTGGAGGCAGGTAGCTCGCGTGCTGGCAGGGAGCTCGGCCAGGGGGAGAGCGGGATGGCAACTAGTAGGCACTGGACTCGGCTTGCGGGGCACGAGCAGCTCGGCCATGTCAGGCCTAGGCAGCTCGGCCGTATGGCCTTGAGCCTAGCTCAGCCTCAGGGTATACGAGATGCTGGCAAGTATGGGGAAGCAGGTGGTGCATGTGAGTACTAGGCTCATGCGGGGTGCACTGCATGTGTAGGGGATATGGGAGCTGGGTGTGTGCGGGGGACACGACCGAGTGTGGACAGGGACACCATCAGCTCGGCAAGATGGCATGTTGGCGTGCGGCGTCTCGGTCTGGGGCTCAGTTGAGGCGTGCAATGGCCAGCTCGGTCTGGCCTGGAGCTCGGCCAGGTACGGAGCTCGACCGTGCTAGCTTCTCGGTTTGGGTCTGGGTGTTATCATGGCCTCAGTCAAGCATCATGCTCAGTCACGGTCCAATCTCAATTGGACATTGTACTAGATTCAGACTTAGTTATTTATTTTTGGACTTATCCGATCATTGCTGTTTGTCGCCAAGCATGACGTCGGACTGGGTTTCGAGTGTCAGGGACCCAGTTATTTTTTGTTGTAATCGGTTCGGATCTTATCCATTGGGAATATCCCCCAACAATACCGAATATACAAACTTCTTTCTTTGTTTCTTTACAGCTACACTCGTTGCTACAAACATGGTCACCGATGATAATCAAAATAGAAGAAAAATGGTGGTACTCACTGATTCGGGTATTTTTTTGTTGTTGCTATTTTTGGTAAAAACTTAGGTGAATGCCGATGAGAGCCCTCTTTTTGTTTGGATTTTCTTTTTTTTTTTTTGTTTTTTAATTGTTAAGTTAATTAAACAAAGATTAACGCTTAATGATAAAAGTGGTCTTTTTGGTGCATTAAAATTTAGGTTGTTCCTTTTATTATATTTTGCTTTAGGTTTAGACAAAATAACGAAATAAGCCTTTTTTTATTTTTTATTTTTTAATGATAGTTTAAATTTTTATTTATTTATTTTAGTAGAAGGTCTAAATTTTTATTTTTTGAATTAAGGGAAGGAGAATTCAAATTTGGGACCTCATCGTTACATGAAAAGTATGATTCTATAATTACATTTATTTTCATTTTTTATGATCATAGCGAACAAAATATGAATTATGTATGTTGTTATATGCAACTAAAATTAAACATTAAACAATTCCAAATATATACTTATATATAGTTAGTGAAGGGACCTCTATCTACCACCAACATATTATATACATAAATAGTAGCTTAAACGTGTCTTACATTTTTACTTCTAATTAAAAATCAATACATTTATGGAACTTTTTTTTTATTTTTTTATTTTTATGTATAAATAGGTTTTAATCATTGTAAAGTAAACTTAAGTCAATTTTTTAATTGAGATATTTATATTTTCGTATTTTGTGGTTTGTATTAATTGTAAAAAGTATCTTTCTTTATCAATAATTACATAGGATATTTTATAATTTTTTTTTACAATAATTTAATATCTCAGAGCATGTAAAATGTTCAAAATACTCTTTTAGAAATTTATTCACTTATTTTTTTATTTTACAATATCTAATCTAAAATTAACTAAAATCTTTAAAATATTAATATACCAACTTTTTCTCCTATTAGAAACATGAGACATAAAATTAATATGTAAAAAGATATCTAAAAACATTATTTATTTGGTTTATTAGAGGGTATTTTAGAAATTTTTAGAGAAAAATTGTTGACTTTTGTTGACTAAGATACCAAATTGTTATAAACAGAAACTATAAGGTATTCCTATGTGATTATTAAAAAAATGAAGATATCTTTTGTAATTAATGTAAAATATAGGGTACCAAAATGTAAATATCCTTTTTAGTTCTATCACCTTTTGTAATTGTTTATTTTTTTAAGGGATATTTTTAATTAAAAAAAATTCTAATTTTATAATGATTTTAAAACAAAAGTAAAAATGTTAGTCTCTTATTTCAGAGGTATTAAATGGGTCTGTTTGAGACGCGATTTAAACAGTATTTTGGTGATTTGAACAAGATAATTTTTTAAATAGGATTCTAAATTTTTTGATAATAATAAGTGGGATCTACAAGATTAACAAATAATTTTATATAAAAGATGGTAAAGATATTGAGGTTTAATAATAAAATAAAATGAAAAAAATATTTTATATAAAATGTGGTAGAGGTATTAATAATATAATGTAAAAGATTGTAGAGTCTAAGTGTGTAAGATATAAAATAGGTAATTTCACCAGAAATACCAAAAAAAGATTTAAAATTCAGATATATACCTCTCACTTTTTAAAATGTAAAAAGAATCTCATTATGACTTATTTGCCCTTTTAGCATGAATTAATTAAAATGAGAGATGACTAATTAAATTCTTAATTAAAATCCAAAAAAGTTTTTAACCTTTTTACTTCCCATTTCATTTTCCTTTTTATTTTTACTTTTCTCCAAATTGAAAAGTTACCCCTCTATCTTTCTCACTTTCATCTCCATTTTCCCGCTTACCACCAAGCGACCACAATGACCACTGCGACCACTGCCGTCCAACCCACAACCTCGACCCCACCAGGACAACGTTTGGCTACCTGGAACAGTGAAGATTTGGAACTCATCTCTCATATTACCCATTTCATTTGAAGGCCCTAATCGGCAAAAAAACAGGTGCATTTGTGGTTTTAAGAGTAAAGCTTCGATCTTTTGGAGTATTGTGTGCATTTGAGTTGATATCATTATGTTTTGGTTATCTGAAAAAATAGAAGTGAAGGAAGAGAAGATCAAAAATTTATAGGGGAAGGTGTTGTATTTCTTTGGTTTATATCACTTTTGGAAATTTTTGTCAAGTTTCAGATGTTTATTTTGTTCGTGTTGTTTTGAAAATATTTTGCAGGTGGAAGTTGTAGCTGGTAAATCGAATAGTGACCTTAAGGAAGAGCATAAAAAGAAGAAGACCAAAAAAAAGCAAGGTTGATGAATCAATAGTGAGATTTCTTGATGTGTATTGCTCGCGAGAAGATACAGAGTCGACGCAAAAGGTAGAGTATATGCAGGCTATTTTATTCATAATGTGTACGTGTAGTTTTGGTGGTCTTGATTTATGATTCATATGCAGGCTGAAGTTGTTCCTAAGGAGGTTGTGATAAGAAAGAAGAGGAAACACAGTGTGGTGGAGGGAGCAAAACAAACCGTTCTAGAAGTTTCTAAGCAGGAAGAGATAATTAAGGAAGAAAAGGAAACACAATGTGGTTGAGGAACCCAAACAAAAGTCTGAAGAAGAGGTTCCTAAAGATGAATCACAAGTAGAGGAAAAGGTAGTGTATAAAGTGTAAAAGGTTACATTTGCATTGTGTATAGAGTTCGTGTTAATTTGTGTAATTTTCATAGGTTGCTGAAGTTAAAACATCTGTTGTTAAGAAGGGAAAGAAAATAAAAAGTCTATTGAAGAGCAGGACACAACTAGTTGAGGCTAACTTGGAGCAACAGTTACCATATAAACATCTCTGCGAATTGTGTGATACCTATTCATACACTTGACTTAGTGGCTTCTACAAGTTTTGTTGACCATTAGTGCCTGTTTGGTTTAGGATAGCTATTCTTGTATGTGTTTTAAGTGAATTTATAACGTTGTGGTGTGTTGTGGTTGAATTCTATAACTCTGTGAACTGTGTGATACCTGTTCATACAGTTGACTTATGTCGGGTTGAAAACATGACTGCATGCTTTGTTGACCTTTAGTGTTTGTTTGGATTAGGGTAGCATCTCTTGTATGTGTTTGAACTAAATATTCAACGTTATGGTTTGTTGTGGTTGAATCCACAACTTTGTGAAATGTGTGATACCTGTTCACACATATGTATTTTGTTGGCTTATTACTCTCAATTAATATTTCACCAGATGCACATTATGGGGAATCAATTAGGATTAGTATGTATTCATATTAAATTCCTTTATATGTTCAGGTCAAGGAGGAAGCCATGGCAGAGGTTGAGAAAGATGTGGAGGCTCCGATGCAGGGTGAGAAAGTGGAGGATGAGGAGCCAAAAAAAGATGATGAGGTGGTAGAGCAAAAGGACGTAAAGGCAGATGCAGAAATGGAAAATAAAGATGAAGATGATAAGAAAGAGGTATGTTTGGTTTCTATTATAGTATTGATTAGTGTCGAGTCTGTCAAATGTGTTTAGTGAGAGTTACTATTAATATCTATTTTATTCTTCAGGTTGAAGAAGATGTTGTGGTAGAGGCAGAGGTTAAGGAAGAAAGGGAAGGAAGTAGAAGAAAGTGTATCGGTGGAGATTGAAAAAGAGGACGACACTAAGAAAATGAGGTGGACAAGAAGGAGGATATGGCTGACCAACAGCCTGATGTGGGAGAGGTACAGGAGGAGCTGGCAATGGAAGATGAAGAAGGACATAAAGAGGTATGTAGTTTGCAAAAGTCTGTAATTTATGTGACCCTTGTTCATACAGTTTGAGTTATGTTCATATTTTGTTTCGTAATTTTCTTTGACACTTAATGTGGATCATGAAAAATGCTGAGTGACAAATATGCTGAATATGTGCTTAATCTGTTTAATATAAATGCAATAACAATGATATATGCTATATTGCACAACTCTGTGAACTATGTGAGATATGTTCGTATAGTTTTTTTTTGGAGTTTTTTTGGTGTGTTTTAATCACCTTAAATGTTATGCAGGTTGACATAGAGATTGGAGACTACTTTTTCGACCCAAGTGACACGGTATATTGCCGCTGCAATCTCTATGGGAAACGATTGGACGATATTCAAACTACAAAGGATATTTTTGGAAAATCTAGTCGAGACATAAAGCTGAAGGATTTTTCCGAATACTATGTGAGCAATCTGTTAAAGATGGATACTCAGGTTTAAGCTGGAGCTCGAGCATAGTGCACCACCTACTCCTGCGAAAGGTGCAAAACAATTATCCCAATGTGATATGGTTTGTTAAAGGAAAGGAGTTGTTTTGGTTCGGTGTAGACGAATTCTGTTTAATCACTGGGCTTAAGGGTCACTATGATGGGGACCCTGAGATTCCAGATGACGAGCTTACATGGTAGTGCCAAAATCGAAGTGCAAGGGGATGAAGCGTGAAGAGCTAAAATTTGCTTTTCTGAGTTGCAGAGTGAAACATGAGAAAATTAAGATTGGGCGTTGCTTATCTGGTTGAGTACATTATTATGGAAAACAGCTCGAAAAAACTTATTGACTTAGACACACTTAGGCTGGTGACGGATGTAAACTCCTTCAATGAACAACCATGGGGGAAAAGAGGGTTCGAATGTCTTTCCCAGTTTATAAAGGATTTCAAGGAGTGGAATCTAGAAAAAAAACATGTACCATTTGGGTGAGTTTTTCAATGTCCTTTAAGCATTTGCTCTAGAGGTATTTCTTGGTTTGGCTAATTACTGTGTAAAGAGAGATGCTTCGCTATGGCCGAGAATGCAAAGGTAGAAAATAACGAAAGTAGGTTACTATTGTAGCTTCTCGGTCATCGATGAATGTTTTTATGCTAGAAAGGTATGATTATGGTGTTTTCTGATACAAGTATACACCCAATTACAAAATTAGGAAGTTTGTTCTCATGTCAGTTTTGTTTGTTATATTAATTCATAGGTTGTTGTCGCACCTTTGGTGCTTTCTGTGGATGAGAAGGCTAAACCAGCCCTAGATGGTTTGCTCGATGATGAGATATACATACAAGATAAGGAAGAGAATGAAGACAAGGCTAATGTAAGTGAGAAAGAGGATAAATAAGGAGGGAAGGGCCAATTTGATGGTGGCAGAACTGTAAGTTTACTCTAACACACACATAATGTAGTATCTCTCTTGTATCATTCATGTATTGAGTTTCTGATTTGTAATTTGTTGGTCTTATAGGGTTTGGGAGTTCAAATGAAGCAGCTGATGGAAGAGCTGTAATCTTTGAAGGAATTAATTAGGGCCTCAATAGAGACGCTAACAACTCAGAATTTTGAGTTGAAGCGTGATCTATGCTATGTGATTAACCTTATTCAAGGATTTGTGGCTGAGCATAGGGGAAAGGACGATGAGTCACTTCTTGAAAGTACTCTTTGCAATGCTGAAGTTGTGAAAACTCCAATGGAAGAGCAGAGTGATGGTACACAGATGCAATGAGATTGTGACATCATTTATAGTGCTATATTCAGTGATGATGTTGTTGAGGAGTTTGCAGACCTTGAGGCTTACTCTAGGAGTAAGCTTGTGTCGCTGGCTTCGGCTAAAAGGTCTTTATTTGTCTTGGACAATGAGAAAACTACGATTGAGAAGGTAGTTACTTATGTTAATAGGTTGTGACTTCATTGTTGTTTATTTCTTCTACTCAGGGTTGGTTGCTTTAATTTCTGTAGGATATTGCAGAGTGGATAAAGGAAGATGAGCAATAAAAGGAGGCTATATCTGGAGTTCAACCCGTTTAGAAAAAGGAAGTGGTAATTTCAAAACTGTGTGAACTATATGATATATATTCAAACTGTATACTTTTTACTTACGCGTTTGTTGGTATTACTTGACTATGTAGACTGGGGAAGTTAAAGAGGAAAGCAATGTGGATCTGAGTAGCAAAAGAACTAATTAATCTACATGAAGGAAAGCAGTTCGAGGCTAGTTTGGGTGATATTGTTGAAGTGCTACATGAGCTCACCAAGTCGGAATATGATGCCAAGAATCCATCCAAACGACCTTTAAAACTAAATCTTTTTTTGTATGGGGAAACTTGGTCACCATATGGATAAAATAGTCGTGTTTAGCCAGTTTTCAGTGATGTCTTTGCCGACGTCTATAAGTTCCAGTTTTCAGTCGTGTTTCCCCTTCCCCAGTGTGGCTACTTACTGCCATTATTATTTTTAATAGGAATAATCCATTTCCCAATGTGCCACTTTTTATGGGTAATGTAGTATTTCAATTAGGCCCAATGGAAGTTATAGAGAAGGTCTTTTTTTGGTGGATTTAGAGCCAGACACGTGGTTGACTAGTGACGCAAGTATTTAATGATGCTTCTTTGGTTTGTGTTTAACCGAATATGCAATGTTGTTGTTTGGTTTAATTAAGTTCAATTCCTTAACTATGTGAACTGTTTGATACTTGTTCACACACTTCTCTTCGATGGGTTAGAAAAAATAACTACAAGCTTTGTTGACTATTACTGTCTTTTTGGATTAAGGTAGCTTGTATCGTATGTGTTTTAAGTGAATATGGTTTGATTTGGTTCAATTCTTTAACATTGTGAACTGTGTGATATCTGTTCACACACTTCACTTAGATGGATTAGAAAAAATGATTGCAAAATTTGTTGACTATTACTGTCTTTTTGGATTAGGGTAGCTTGTATTATGTTTTATGTGAATATGGTTTGTCATGGTTTGATTTGGTTCGATTCCTTAACTCTGTGAATTGTGTGATACATGTTCACACAATTCACTTAGATGTGTTAGAAAAAAATGACTTCAAGTTTTGTTGACTATTATTGTCTTTTTGGATTAGGGTAGCTTGTATCGTATGTGTTTTAAGTGAATATCGTTTTTTGTGCTTTGATTTGGTTCAATTCTTTAACTCTGTGAACTATGTGATACTTGTTCACACAAATTAATTTTGTTGGCTTACTATTCTCCATTAATATTGCAGGAGATAAATGTCATTTTTAACTATATTCGCTAGAAACAACATAGTCATCCAAATCAGATAGATAGGAGAGCGACGACCACTAATGCATATTTTCAAAACTATTTTATACACCAGTATAAGAAGTTCTCCCATCTGTTTAAAGAGAATAAGGAATTGGAGGTAGAATCCTAGCTGCATAAGTATGTCCTCGGGGAACTGCCAAGGCTATCAAAGCCTTGGGCTGAGGTCAATCATGTATACTTCCCGGTGAAAGTTAGAAATTATCATTGGTGTTTAGACCTCCCAAATTGGAACATGATGCTATTTGACAGTTGTGGATAGTAGACTCCAATAATTGAATTTGTATGTGTGAGACCACACGCAACGTGTTTGACCTGTGAGACAGAGAAATCAAATGTCCTTGACACCGAGGGGTGCTAGCTAAAATAACTCTGACGGTCAAGTCAGTAAACGAAAAGTAGGATGAGATCCAAAAGAATATATAAAGACATGATATCGTTACCATGACTGGGAGATTTGGGCATGGTGAGGAAATCATAGGATAGCCAGAGCATGGTGCTATGATGTCAGTGTTTGCCATTAAAGGGATAGGATATGAAGAATCGGAGGAACATTGGTACCAACTATGGAGAAAAATAAAAACTGGTTTCTAACTGGGTGAACCGGACCAAAACAGAGTCCCCTATTTCACAGACAGATTCTAACACTTAGCATTTTCGGGTTCAAAACCCTTAAAATACACATCCTAAAATCCAGATAAAAATTACAGCATAAACTTCAATACGTTATGGGATTCTAGGAAAATGAATCAGCTCTTTTGATTGCCGGAAGCCCTCGAACAAAAATCCCAAAGTTCGTTGCTCGGAATCAAACTCCCTTTGAATAGTCTTCACTTTAAGACCTATAGCTCCGAAATCACAACGAATCATAACCTGAAATTTTACGAAAATAAACTAGACATCTAGTGATTTTCAAAAACCTATCATATGCCCGATTTGGAGATCTACAACTCCCAAACTTACTTAAAACATTTCGGCAAAAAGAAAACTGTGTTCAAATCCGAGATGAACACCC
>WUAT03328092.1:0-17710 GCA_010015005.3 Ulmus americana | reverse complement strand
ATATAAGCAATAACTGAAAATTACAACACATTTCATAACTCAAAACCAATCTCAAACTGTCCAAAAAGGGGACAATTTGGAGATGAGTGTGTAAACCGCAAAAGTACTCATCTCCAAACGGTATTCTATGGTTTCTGTATGTTTAAGAAGTGCAACAACACGGAAATTACAGAAACAACACATAAATAACAGACAGATCAACAATTATAGACAGAGAGTTCAGAAACAACACAGAATTTACATAAACAGTCCAGAAATTACAGAAATATCAAAGTACATATAACAATGACAGAAAATACAGAACTAACCAGAAATAAAAATTACTTAGTCACTAGTATTTTACATTCACCGACACTCATAAACAACACAGAATTTTAAAAAATAAACCAGAAATAACACATAAAAATTATATAATTACCACATACCAAAAATTATTCAAAAAATACCATTAAATTCCTCCAAAACACTATAACAACACAACACTATACCATTAATTACCACAAATCGTTACTAAGTATTAAGAACCAAAAGCTATAACGTTCTTAAAATCCTTAATTAACAATAAAACATTCTATTAGATCTCTTAGTTGTTCACCTAATCAATTAAATAAACCTGTTTTGACATTTAAACAAAGAATACATCTTCTAGAGAAATAATAGGTGAAATAATCAATAAAGAATTTTATTAATTAGAATAATAGTTTAGGGCTAAGAACTGCCCTCAATCATAAGAGAATTTAGCAATCCATTACAATTGAGAATATCATAATGAAATTTTTGAAAATAAAAGAAAAAGGAAAAGAAAAGCTTAGAAGAATTAGAACGGTAGGAATCCCAACTTCTCTTCTTCTTCTTCAAGTCTCCTTATTCTCCAAATAGTTTCCAACCCTTCTAGAGTCCTATGATTTATTTATAGTGCTAGGGCTCCTATGGGTGTTTTGGGAATAAAACATGAGTTTTAGGCGAAAGAAATTGTGAAAAATAGATTAAATAACAAATTTTGGATTTGGAACAGCGTCAGGCCACGGTTCACATTGTTGCATGCCGCAGCTCAACCTTCTTGGGTTTTGTATGGAGATTGTCAGGTCGCGGCTCTCCTTGTTGTATGCCACAGTGTAAGTTTCAATTTTTAAATGTTCAATTCAACCTTAGGTGTCTACATGAAAGTTGTAGCTCTTTCTTTTAGCTTTCCATAGCCATTGAGATCACCTCATTTAGACTTTGAATAAAAAAAATTATGATTAAAATACTAATAGGTTCTCATAATCCATCTTGCCCGAATTTAGGACAATAACAAAAATAGTATAATTTCTTCGTTTCAACTCCGAGTTTCGAACCGTTTTATCCCAGACATCAAGAATTTCCTTGCCAAAATTATTATTCATCTAAATATTATTTTTAAGCACTTTATGACCACCAGAAATATATGTGATTCCAAAACATATTTATAACAAAATTAAGTAAAATTATATAAATTAATTTCCAAAAAATGGTACCAATAAATCACTAAGTCTAATTGGATTTTCAAGCATTTTCTTTCACCATGTTTTATCAATAAAAACATAATTTTTCAACAAAAAAAATTTCACATCTTCAACCATATTTTCATAAAAACCGTGTTAAAAGTACATGACATCAAACACAGACTTTTTTAGCTAATTCAAAATGTATTCGTTTAATTATACAAACAACTCCATGTATAAGTTTTTATAGTTTAAGACTCTAAAAAAGGATCAAAATTCAAAACCGTTGTTTTTTATCATAAAGCAATGTTTTTAAAAATAACTGTTGTCTTCGCTAAAAGAAAATGTTCTAAAAGACCATTTTTCTTGTAGTGAATGATAAAGTCATTACATTTTCCCCTCTCGTTCAAGTGGTGTACAAGATCAAGACTACACACCAATGAATATATTTTGGTTTTCCATACTAGAAAATTTGTTGCGTTTAGTTTAAGTGAAACTAGTCTTGAGCAAGAAAGAAAAATCTTAAGAGAATGAATAGGTTCAAAGATGCAGAAGAGGCCATGAGAATCTCTTAGAGGAAATAGAGAGAAGATCTCCTAGATTGGCTCTAACTAGGGATGTAAACGGGGCAAGGCGGGACCAACTTTCCAAATAACACTACGATCCCCATTTAGAAATCATGTCACCATTCCTATCGCCTTGGTGGCATTGGATGACCCACTAAAATTCACCCAAGTACCCTTGTCATAACTGTAATCCTCACAAAACCTCAAGCTCTAGCTTTTCTTCACGAAACAACCCTAGTTTTTTCAACTCATCCAATCCCCTATCGCTCACTTGACAATGCCTTTTATGCCCCAAGTGCCCTAGAGAACATCTTGGTTCGACCACTGTTGTCGCAACATTTATCACCGTATGCCCTTGAAGTGTATAGAGACCATTGTCTCATCACCCCAAGGGTGAAAATGTCAGATTAAAAAATATATATATATTAGTACTTTAAATTTACAAGAATATTGGTACTTCAAATTTATGAAAATATCGGTAGAAATATCAATATCGATTGATTTCGAAATTGAAAAAAAAAATCATAAAATAAATTAAAGATATTTATATTAGATGTTGGAAATTTTTAATTAAACTTTTGGATATTTTAAAAGACTCTATTATACATTAAATGTACAAAAATTCTTTATAAAATAATATATTCAAGTTATATAATTGTCATTTTAATTTGAATACAATATGTTCTTTATATTATTTATGATTTAAAATTAAATACTAAAATGTAAAATTAATTTTTTGTTATACTGAATATAACCTTAACCTACTTACATTATATTATTGTTTAATAACATCCTGGGAAGTCAAGAAATTGTCAATATGAACGTAAGTACAACTAGTTAGGAGATGTGATAAGTTTGAATTTTTCAATTTATTATAAAAATTAATGTGTAAACTAAAATAAATAAAAGAAATATATATATATTCTAAGTTGATAATATAAATAGTTAATTAATTTGTTTTTTTTTTTTTGAAACAATATATAGTTAATGCTAAAATAATAATTTGTGTTCAAAAATGAAAATTTGTGACATAATGTAAAATTATCACTGAATAAGTGTAATCGTGAAAAAAATTATAAAAATTTAATGTGGACAATTTAATATTAACCGATATTTTGTTAATATTTACCCATAACTTCCAAAAAATTAAAAAAAAATTGAAATATCTTCTAATTTTTGGAAAATATAGACTAATAATTTTCAATATTTTATCAATATTTTAGGTTCCTCAAATGAGTCAACATCTTCATCTTCTACAACTTAAAATCATTTGAATCATTAAACCTCTCAATGTCCACTTTAGAAGTGGAACCCATCAGCACATGACACTCATCAAATAGCTGATGAGCACACTAATGACTAGAACAATATCGATTACATCGTCTTCTAGAACCACGTGCTTCAATATCAATCTAGCTCTAACTTAGGTTTTGATAACAATTTGTTGTGAAATCTAGCCCAAGCACACAAGTAAGGATGGTTCTATAAAACTCAACCATGCAATCTACCAAGAAATCGAAACTTATGCAGCAAAAAAATAAACAAAGAAACACAAGAGATTTCACCTGGTTCGGTCTCAAATTTGAGTACTTACATCCAGTAATGGTAGTGTTTTCATCAATTAAAATCTTCCAAGTGATTACGAATTGAGAATACAAGATTGCTCTCCAACAAGTTACAAAAGCTCAAGTTTTTCCCTTGCCCCAGCACACTCTCTCTCTCTAGTCTCTCACTTCTTAAAAGATACAAAGTTACACTCTCGCTCAACTCCCAACCCTAATAACAAGGATGATTTGCTCTACCTCAATATTTTAAGTTCAAGTGTCCTCCATTGTTTTGCCAAGCGTCCAACACACTTAAAACAATGGAGTGCCAAAGTCAGAAAAATGCTAATTTTCCAGTTCAGAAGCCCAACGGCATCACTAAGCCAACATCAGCATCCATTTGAGGTTACCTGATGCCTGGGGCTTACGCGGGCCGGCACTGTGGTGCTGAATCTCTTTACCACAAGTGGAACTGACCCTTGAGCCAGGGTCGCGGCCTTGATGTCCCAGCGCTGCAGCCTTGGATCCCTGGAGATCTCTTGGGAAGTTTGCCTTGCAACATCGTGGCATGACCTTCCCGATGCCACGGCATTGTCGCCCTGATCCCAAACTCCAAAACCACATC
Source organism: Ulmus americana (assembly GCA_010015005.3). Lineage (NCBI taxonomy): Eukaryota > Viridiplantae > Streptophyta > Magnoliopsida > Rosales > Ulmaceae > Ulmus > Ulmus americana. The sequence continues at coordinate 13,512 of WUAT03328092.1, read as the reverse complement.
CATTTGCTTCTACTTTGAGATATACACCACAATGTTCAATCAAATTTTTAAACAGATTAATTAGCTTTCCATATATCAAATTTGCGACAGTACAGCTCCGGTATTATCCTAGTAGGCAAGGGTTCATTTTGGCTTCTCATACTCTTCATATATCTAATCTATGAAACTAACATTTGTAAATACTAAAAATCAAAAGTTTAGGGACCGAAAAAAGAAAACAATAAATGGAAAATCAAAGGCAACTTACACCAATGATTTTTTTTTTTTTTTTGAGGGATTACACCAATGAAATTAAATGCCTATTTTGAAAGATATAGATCTTCTTATTTGATTGAACAACAATAATTGATCTTTGAAGTAATATTAACAAGCTAGGGGAGAGCTAATTCCTCAAGTCTTCGTTTGCCCTTGTCCTTGGACAGGGAATTGACAGGTCCTTTCAATTTTTCTGGGTCAAACGAGGAGGTAGAGCCAATGCAATACTTTATAGTTTGCTTAAACTCTTCCTCTTCATCTCGGTACAAAAGACGAAGACCACACTTGCTCACCCCTAAGCCTTGCATGTCACTTCCAAATGATGCTTCCATGATTATGCACCGGTTAAGTTTGCAAGGAGTTCGATGAAATGCTTCGTAAAACCATAGTCTTGGCAAATAAGATAGCCAAATGAACCCTCCATTTTCTAACCATGTCAATTCTTCCTTGGTTGTCTGATAGTGATGCAGAGGTTCCAGAGTACCTCTCTCGGTTTCCAAGTGACAAACAAGGTTGTGAGGAATTTCTTCTAGCTTCGATTTTTCGAGGGACATTGTTTGTTCTTGATCCAAGCTTGAAAAATATGCACATATAGTCAATCCTATCCAATTGTCTTTACTAAGTAAATCTGGGGGCAGATGCAACGTTCCTGAAGGGCCAGCACTGTAATCCCAAAACCACTCTAGCATATCAATTGGAGAGAAACATGCGTTGATTATCGAATCTCGATCAAAGTCCTGCTAAAAGTAATGAAGTTAGTATATATTCTTATATAGTATTACTTAATAGGGATATTATCAATAAATCAACCTCTAGCTAGCTTGACTTTTTTTTTTTTAATACAAAATCCTTCCCTTTTTTTTTTTTTTTTTTTTGAGGCTGCAAAATCCTTCCTATTAGGATTCTTGTTTATATTAAAAGCTACAAATTTGGTTTGATAATGAACCAAGTGTTTCATATATAGTGTTAATTCAAGTATCCAAATATATGATAACCTATGGATCTGACGAAAACTATGATAAGGGCATTTTCGAAATCTATGAAATCCTAAAGTTTAATGTTATATGATCCAAATGAAGAGTTTTTTCTGGCAAAAAAAGAATCAAACTTGATCATTTGTAAGTGAGTGATAGAGAAAGAAACAAAGAGACCTCATTTCCTGACTTTTGACTCGTGGAATGAATAGTTTCATCCAAGGCTCCATTGTTTTTTGCCTCACTGGGTTCAAGAAGCTTCTTGTTATGCTCGTCAGAAGTTCCAAGCCTATGTTCTTTCCTACGAACAAGTTGATTATCTATCGTACTCTCTGAAAAACATGTCATAAGTTCTAAGATGTGACCAGCATCATCAAAGAATGAGGTCCAACACCGAATCAATTCTTGTTGGAGTTCTTCCATGTTGTGTTGGTACAAGAGGCGAACGCCACAATTTTTCACCATCAAGCCTGGACAATTATTGAAAATCCTAGCCTCTACATTTCCTTGTTTATTCAACTCTGTAAGAAGTTTCCGAGGTATGTAGGTAAGCCACATGAATCCACGAACATCTAACCATTTATACCTTTCTTTGATGATCGAAACGTGAGAAACAGGATTTAAACAATCTCCATTTGTTGAAAAGTGACACATAAGCTCCATGGAAGACATGTTTGAAAAAGCAGCTGGATGTTCATGAACTGAAAAAGATGCACACACGACAAGTCCCATCCAATTGCTATCGTAGTACAAATTTGCAGGTAGTTCCATCGCCACAGCTGACGTGTTACTTCGATCTTCGAACCACTTGGGAATTTCTCTTTGAGGGGAACAAAAATTATATGTCTGGTAGGGATCAAAGTTCTTTGAAACATATATTATATGCCCTCTCATACTAAGAGATAACAACACATTATCCAGCTTGGAGAATTCTTTGAGCCAAAATTCAAGCTTACTTTTCCATTTCAATGGAATTCCTTCTCTCTGAACAAAACTAGTCTGATCAGCCATTATGTGGAAATGAATAAAATTACCATTTAATTTTCTTGAACTGTCTAGTCCGAAAGTGGTTGCCATGGATTTCCAACTGTCAAGAAAAGAACGAGTGGAATGGATTAGTATTGGTTTATAATCTATATAATTCAACTTCCTTCCACAATAGAGCCTATGCTTCTCCAACGTAGTAGAAATCTCCTCTGCTAAAGGTTCAGCACTCGTCAGCAACTTCTGCAGAGATTCAATTAGAGACCTACAACAATTTGAAAAAAAAAAATTATTCATATATTAGTTAAACGAAGATATAATATTAAATATGGTTATGGATTTAACAATTTTAATTAGAATATAAATTTGAAATTAGTGGTCTAAAATTTTACCATTCCATGGTGAAGAGACCTAATTGATTATCCCATTCTTGTTGCATTCCATTATGACCATCGGTTTTATCTTTACCAAGGAACTTGTCCACCTCTGGAAGATACAATTTAACTTGCTGATGAAGGAAATGAAGGGCATTTGGAGCCATTGATGCCAAGGAAATCACTTGTTGGATAAGAACCTTCGAATCTTGCTCATATAATAACTTTGTCCCACAAATTTCAATGTTGAATTCCCTCTTCTTCTCTTTACATTTGGGATCATATGCCGGTCTAAAAAAGACACTAATGCCTTGACATTCATTCAACTTTTCTGGAAAACGCTCGCGCGGAACATGAGATAAGATAAAAGATGCTTCTAACACTCCATATATTGTGAGGGGATAGGTTAGTATATGAAAAAATGTACCATCAATTCCATGACCATATAATTCAATAAGAAGGAAGCAATCCATCTCTGAAGAAGATCTCTCAAATGCAACATAAAGTTCAAGTCCTACCCATTGATCATCATCATATATATGTTGAGGAAGGTAACAAACTGCTGTGTCTCCCACACAATGATGAAAAAACCATCTCAAGGATGCTTTGGCCGGAATAATAAAAGAAAAACGATTGTTACGTGCATAAGGTCCCTGTAAAATATTAATCAAAACAACCTATTGTGATTAGTTTGAGAAAGAGATCACACACTTCAGGAATATTTACTAATCCTTTGTTTTTCTTTTAATAAAGTGAACTGAATCAGGATAAAGCAATTCAGGGAATACTAACCTGAAAGAGTTTTGAGAGCGATAATTGTGTGTCTCTTCTCATTTGGTTGGTCAGCTCATCCATGAATAAGCTCCAATGTTTTTCTTGATCAGCGTCATGTTGTGATTGATCACTTGAGGTGCTGGCTTGTTGATCATCTTGTAAACTATACTCAATTGCCTTCTTGATGTCACTTGAGTACTCGTCTATTAACGTGGCTTCATCTAATAATTTTTTGCAATGTTGTAAAAATTTCGAATCCAAATCTCTGTATTCAGTAGAAGTCTGAGATAACATTCTACTAAAATCTTTCACATCTTGCTCAAATATGAGATGCAAACCGCACATCTTCAACTCCACATCTTCTCTTCCTGTTGAAATCGAAGCTCCAATGAAGCGACTTTCATTGTTATTTAATTGTTCCACAAAATTTCTTAGTGGTATATAACAACAAGCACCAAATGACCCAGCTGTGAGGACTTTGAAGCTGTTTAACATAACTCCAAGACCACCTTCATCAGTGTGAAAAACACAACAAGTCTTTTGCTCCCAATTACCTTCATCAAAGTTATCTTGCTCTTTGATTACAAAAGCAATGAACAAGACAAACCCTTTTCTCATACTAAAAGTATCTTCTGGCGACAGTTGGATTGTTATAGAAGACCCATTACTCCAATTGTTACACCATTTCGGAATTCTAGCAGGATGAGGAAAAGTAATTTGGAACATCTTGTCTCCATTAATTTGTTCCTACAAAGAAAGAAAAAAAAAGGTAATAAGGAAGATGTTCTGTAAACAATACTATTAAAGAGAGATAAAGATCACAAGAGAATAACCTCAATATATTTAGGAAGGAGAAGATCAATATGTTCTTCAGATATCGGGAGTGATGCGAGCCCTGTTCGATGATCATCACCAACACTTGATTTTCCACAGTCTATGAAATGGAATCCTTTCTCAGAAATCCATATTTCCAAATCATTTGAAAATTCAGTACTCAATCGAGGACAATCACGTGCGTATATATATTTTAGACTTAGAGGAAGCCGACTAGGAAGCCATAGAAGGTCTTCACACTTAGACAAGTGAAGTTCTCTCAACTCAGAGAGTTGGAAAATACTATCAGGTATGGTCTGAAAATAGTTATCACTCAAGTTCAAATACTGCAATGAGTATAAACAACCAATATCATTAGGGATTGCTTTTTCTTGCAACGAGCATTGGCTCAAATTTAATGATATTAAAGAGGATAAGCCTGCAAATGAGCTGGGTAGTTCCAAACCTTTACATCCACCGAAAGATAATTGTTTAAGATTCTTTAGAAGTAGAAAGGAGGAGGGCACTTTTCTTACAGAAGTTCCATCGGCAAAAAGCTCTTCTAAACATTCCAAGCTCCCTATTTCTTCTGGTATAACATCAATCTTTCTGGATCTTGATAGATTGAGAGTTTTGAGAGATGTCAATCTGCAAACAACTTTACTTGGAAGAATTGTAAGGTTTTTGCAATTGCTTAGGTCTAGCAAAACAAGGCTGGTCAAATGATTTATTGACACTGGCAACTCTTCTATAGCCGTTCCATCTAAGAAAAGTTGAGACAACTTTTTCATATCTCCGACGATCTCTGGAAATTTATCGAGTTTTGAACATCCTGAAAGAGTAAATGTTTCAAGAGATTTCAAGCTAATTTTGTGCGGAAGACTCCCAAGACATTCACAGCCCTTCAAATTCAAGAAAGTGAGATGTTGGAGAACTCCAATTGATGGATGAACCTCTAATAAATTTTTACAACCTTCAAGGATCAACTTCTCAAGATTTGGGACCTTACTGAAGTCAAAGGTCTTGGTTAAGTATTGACAATCACTGAGATTGATTAGTACCAACTGTTCAAACTTCTGCAAAATGTTGAAGGGATAAATGGTAAGAAAATATTAACATTCTCTATATATTGAAAATTAGTAATTTCTAAATAAAAAATAAACACTAGAAAATAAGTTTAAGTAGGATCCTATTGATATTATTTTTTCAAAAGACTGGATTGGATATTTTGATTTTAGTTGCATAATGGACATTGAGTCAAAATTTCATTAATAAAATCATTATATATATATAATTGCAGTTTTACTTATTTCATTTTTCATCTAAAAACAATTAATTTTCTAGATTTTCTTGAGTTTTATTCCCTCAATTTAAAATTTGATACGGTGATACTATTTCTAGATTATTAGGGTTCAATCTAATATTATATAAATACAAGTTATGTTTTTTTAAAAATTGTTATCAACAATATTTCCCATGCAATTTTCTCCATAATTAATCTTATAGATAATCTCCACCAAGAAAATATCTTACTCTGGTAGTTTCCTTCCACAGTTTTTCAATGCAGCTGTTAGGCATGATAAGTTCAACAAGCTTATCTGGTTGAAATTTTGATGGCAATGACTTTAGAGGATATCCATGCCATTCCAATAGCCGTAACTTTCTAGGAAGAGAATACTCAGTGCACCCAGAAATATTCACATTCCAAATCTTCAGCAGTCTTAAATTCTTCATCTCTGAGAATGGATCTCCATCCAACTCTACATCTTCTTTTTTGAGTGAAGTTGTGATGCTTCCAAAGTCATCTTCTCTTCTCTATACCACAGGATGAAAACTTTGTTACATAAATAAATAAAAATAAAAATTACTAACAAATTTACTAAAATAAATTGAAAATTATTAAATTTTTATTAGTGTAGTTGGATATGCTCAACCCAATCAAACAAATATTTGTAGACAACTTTAGAATTTGACAAGGTCAAAAATCTCTCTTCCATTCAACTTTAGCCTAATCACTACCCTACAAAAGCTATCTATTCCTACTTTCTCTACTCTTAAGAAAGTTTCTCATTCTTATAACCCAAAATCAATTATTCCTCCTACTCCTCCATCCTAAATAATCATAAAGTGTTATCCATAGTAATCCCATTTTTTTTATATATATATTTTTTAACCAAATATCATCAGTGATATCAGAGCAAAGTTTCCATCCTAAGAACATAAAAAATAAATAAATAAAAATAAAAATTATTATGTCATCCGCATCTCCTATCAATTCAACTTTAGCCTAATCACTATCCTACAAAAGCTATCTACTCCTACTTTCTCTACTTGTAAGAAAGCTTCTTATACTCATCACCCAAAACCAATTATTCGTCATACTCCTCGTTTGCAAATAGTCATAAAGTGTCATCCACATTAATCCCATTTTTCATTAATATTTTTTAAACAAACATCATCAATGTCACATACCTCGAATGTAGATGTGTAGTCAACACTAATCTTCGTTGGTGTTACATATATATTATCTGTCTCTAAGAACGATTTAGCATCCAAGTCTACCCCTTCATTGTCATTTGAGTTTAGGAATATACCTTGAACAGCTCTTGTTCCCTAAACCAAAAAATAAGGACTCGTTATATATAGCAATATAACAATATCTATTATGAAATTTCATGTCTCTAAAGAAAAAGAAATAGCTATTTATATAAGATATATGATCATACCGTATTTTCTGTAAGTACTTGATAGGAATCCTGAGAAAGCCACAATCTACTACGTTCGCCAGGCTCTTGACGTGATTCTTCACGAACAATTTCCCAACCTAATTCTTGTAATAAATCATGCATCCACAATTTTCCCCCTTCCACAATTATTAGAGACTTTTCAATGAGAACGCTAATACCAATAGTGGGATGAAAGTCACAACTATCAAAAATCTTCTTAACTCGAGAGACATCCTCTCCTTTGAAGAAACATGCAATGTCCAAAAAAATTTGCTTTTCTGTCTCCACTAATCCATCATAACTTAATCGGAGAGTGGTACATATTTCCTTTATGGGATTCTCCTTTAAACGACAAATTGTATCAAACCATTCATCCCTATGTCTCCCATACAAGAAAGAACCCAAAACTTCAAGAGCTAAAGGAAGGCCATGAGCATATTTTACCACATCATTGGATAGGTCTTCATAATCATCATCTTGATCTTGGTTTTCCTTAAAAGCTTTCCGGTTAAAGAGTTGAAGAGCTTCTTCATGGTTTAGCTTCTCAACTTCATACACATTATTCTCCCCATATCTCTTCAACAAGTGTTTATCCCTAGTTGTTACAATGATTCGCGTCCCCCGACCAAAAAACATATGTTGTCCACCAGCACCCCCAGCTAAAACCTCTATTTGTTTGGCTTGATCAACGTCGTCTAGAACGATAAGAACCCGTTTAGAATGCAACCCTCTTTTCAAAGCATCGATTCCCATGTTATCGATTTGTATCTTTGGCTGGTTTCCTACCAAGATTTCATGAAGATGGTTTTGAAGATGGACGAGACCATGTTTTTGTGATTCTTCCCTAACATTGGAAAGGAAACAACTTGCTTCAAATTGGATATGGATTCTTCTGAAAATTTCTTTTGCAATGGTTGTCTTACCAATCCCTCCTGTCCCCCAAATTCCAACAGTGCGAACTTCTTCCAACCCTTGTTCTAAATACCACTCCAATTTCTTTACACGATATTCTATTCCAACCAAGTCCTTGTTTATAGTACTAATTGAGAAGGTGGCATTTAATATTTTTGAAATATGTTCCACTATTTCTTGAATAACATTCGACTCGTCATGCCTGTAAAATTGAAACAATATTCTTAAATTTTTGGCATAATTGGTCCTTTCAACTCTTTGAATGTTGGTAATTTAGTCCTTAATTATTTTTTAGTGCCATATGTCTTTGAATACAAGATTTAGGTTGAAAATTAGTCGTTATCTTCACTCTTCCTACTTACCCATGACCATAAAAAGGCGCCATGTGACAACTGAATATATATATATATTGAAAGAAAAAAAAAAATCCTTAATCATGGAATTGATAGTGGATTCGAACAATGATGGAATTGAATTGGTTTTAATTACACCTATTGGGTGAGATTTATTCTTTTCTTTTTTATTACTGTTTTTCTTCAATTGTATTGCCTTATTATATGCTTGTGAATTGAATGTAGGACATCTTTATAGTTTCTTTGCATATAAAAGAGTACGGGAAAGAAAGAAAGGAGGAGAATATTGAAAAAATTTCAGGACCAATGTTTTGTGATTTGCTTTATAATGGCGGAGAGAAATGGGGAAGTTTTCATTAATGGTCAAATAGGATGGAAGGGAAAGGGTAAGAGAGAAAAGGGATTGGTTGATTTTTTATTTTTATTTTTTTCTGAACAGAAAACAAATTTTTATAATAAAAAAATAGTGGCCATGTGTACCCTTTTTATGGTGCACGTGTCGCATTTAATGGGTAAATAATGGAAGGAGTAATTTACAATCTAACCCCTGAGTTCACACTTCACATGCATAATTAATGACCAAATTATCAATATTCAAAGAGTTGAGGGCCCAATCATGCCAAAACATTTATTCTCAAATATTATACCAATTAAATGAGGATGATATTGCTTATAAATATATAGTATACAATTATAGCAGTTTTAAATGGGGTTTCAATAAATAAACAAATAAAAACTGGTTATAATTACGATAAATAATTTAAGGATTTTCTACAATACCTAAATTGTTACTTTCCTTTTCTTTCTTTTTTTTCCTACAACTTCTTTCTCCTCCAGACAGGGATTCCACATCTCTCTTGCGGGCTAGTTTATTCTTCCTTATTTGTTTCTTTTCAAGTTTTTTAATCTTCACTATAGAGTAAGTCCAGTTAAATCTAAAACTATGATAGCAGCAAGTCCACCAAGATCTACATTATTATAGTAGTTTTTTTTTTTTTTTCTTTCAGTAATTTGGTGTAATTAATTTTCTTTTATTTTGAAGCTTTTGAGGCTTATGGAAGCAAGATTAAAATTCCCTACTACTATATCAATTAAAATAGCCAATAGTAGCGAAAGAATAAAATTTCTTGATATAAATACCGCTTAAAATTTGCATTATATCTTCTATTAAAACCATTTAGAACAATTTCTACGGATTAATCAGTCAGTCTTCAAACTTATATATATATATTTATATTCAAGAAGAAGAAGAAAAATGTGAATGATAAGGGATACGATGCTCTCGAGGGTCTACTTTTTTACTGTTTATGATGATAGAAGTGGATTCATGTTTGAAAATTACTAAACTTTATGTTGTACATGTTGATGAACAACATTACATGTACAAATTAAGTTGTTTCTCATCTAAATTAAAATTGCTAGGAGTTTGATCTTGATGAAGTATATAAACTGTTTCGCACTTACGGCATATTTGTGGGAAAGCTGACATTCTTTACAATTAGTCTATATGATGAAAGGTCAATTACAACTCCACGCTGTTTTAATTCAGATAAGAAACATATTAGTTTGCTCCCTTCATAATGCTCTTCATCAACACGAAAAGTTTTGTAAATTTGAAACAGGAATCCACTTCTATCATAGACTGTAGAAGCAAAAGATATTGTGAGCAACAAACTGAAGGTGATGAGAACTCTTTTTACCTGAGGTATATGTTTAGGATTGTTTATGTATTTAATTTTTATTATGGAATGTACTCTAGTTATATTATGCATTAATGGTTTATTTTGTTCTCAATCTGATACTAGGCTTTCTTTATACCGATTCTCCTAGCTACTTCAATTCAATGGCTCTGTATCTTTTAGATTTGAACTTGTGGACAGATATTACTCTAGTAGACAGAATGGAATCAAAGGTTAAAAAGATGCTTGCACAAGGTAGGGCGTCTCATTTAGATCCTGACATGTTATTCAAATTTTATTTGATGTGGATGTGTAAGTTTATGTTTGTGTTTTATATTAAGTTTATATATGTTTAGATTATATTAAGGTTAGATTAGGGTTTAGTGTTAGAACATTTGAATGTGTAAATTAAATCTGGATTGTGTCGTATTATGGGTTGTGTATTTTTGCATTAAAAATTAGGGGAAGCTAATCCTAAAAATAAAATAAAATTAAATTAGTGGCGGTTCTGGTTAAAAATCACCACTAAAAACCCGAACACACCATGGCGGATCGGAACAACTACTTTTTCTCATATACTTTTAGTGGCGCACAAATAGGTGGTGATTCCACTAAAAAATTTAGTGGCGGTTCACCTTCTTGGGAATTTCTTTGTAGTAGATTTTCCACTCCACAGGTACTTAATAGTGTGTTATTATTTCTATGTCATAAATCTGAGAAAAAAAGGGTTTATTTTGAATTTGAAAAGTGAGGCAAAGAATATACATGTGTGTAATCACCAAAATGCAAACAAAATTACTAAACCACGCATATTCTTCATGCTGTTAATTATTCTCATTTCATTTTTATATATTCGTCAAATAGAAACTATCACAGTCCATATTTTCACAACAATTTTGCTTCAAACCACCATCATATTCCTAGAACCTAGAAAACTTACAAACTTAATAAGAAGATGGACTGGATTTTTACCTGTCTTTAAGATCCCAACCAGAGACGTTAGCTATATCAGTTAAGGCTTTTCTCCACTTGTTTAACTTCTCCAAATTGTCTTTGAAAACTTGCTTAAGCACAGCAAAGGCCTCCCCGAAATTCCCTTCTTGTTTTCTTACATGGGATGGTTCCACATCATAAAATACCGGAAAAACGGTCAGCCCCTTTGTCTTCCTGCATTCAGCAATCTTGGCAAGCTCATCCAAACACCATGAGGAACGAGCATAGTTTTTCGAGAAAACAATTACAGCAAATCGTGATCCTTCAATAGCTTCCAAGAGTTCAGGAGAAATGTCTTTCCCTTTCTGAAGCTTCTCATCATCTTTGAAAGCATCAATTCCTCTCTGTTTCAAAGCATAATATAAACTGTCTGTGAAACTCTTGCGAGTGTCCTCCCCTCGGAAACTGAGGAAGACATCGTGCTTCCATAACAAACTTGAGGAAGAAGAAAAAGAAGAAGAAGAAGCAAGAAAAGAAGTTGAAGACGTTAAAGAAGCCATATGAGATAGGATTGATCTTCTAAGTTAATATCTGCTTCTAAACAACTTGCTTCCTTATATAATTTTAGGGGAAGGGAATAAACTAATTGTCCGGCATGCATGGCTTAATAATTTTCTATATGCCGCCTATTTTGTCCAATATTCAGTTTCTGTTTCACTTTAATTAGTGTCATTTTTCTACATTATCCTTAAAGGAGTGCCTGGAATTTCTATTATTTTATTATCCTATGAAATGAATTTTGCACGTCACTGTCTGTCTACGTAATTTTAGGGTTCCATAGGCTTTGTATTTGCAACTTTCTATGTCTTTATCAAAAGAGTAAAATGTCTTTAATCCAAGGAAGAAAAACAAAATAGCTGAAGAGTGTATAAAAATCCCATTTGAGATGAAATTATTCTAGGAAACTTCACCTGCTTTATTGTCTTTTCTTTTCTTAAAGTTCCCTTTTCTTAATCCTTCTCTAAACAAACAAACAGCTTTGTCTCTGGCCGGTTGAATATTGTTAATTACAATTCTTCTTATTTGCGTTTGGATAATTGTTTTGATTGCTAGCTTGTGACTAGTGCATTAAACTAGCTCTAGCAAGTGTACTTTATTGTACTACCATGAGTGAAAGAAGAGATGCTAAAATGAGAATTACTGAAACGCAAGCAAGGAGGGAAAATACCCAAATAGACATGGAAAACTCATTTGATGTTGATTACCCTAATAACTAAGCATACTGCAAATTATGGTTATATGATGAATTGCTTGTGTAATAGTACGTACCTTTACTGCTTGTGTTTTTCCAGTCTGGTTTTTCTCATATGAGCTACTATTTTACTATTCCATTTTATTCTCTGGTTTTCTCGGCGCCTCCCAAATCTTGGAGCGTAACCTGAAACTTTGTCCCTCAATGCCACGGAGTCCCCTGATTGGAGCCGTGGCATTGTGCTTTTCTCCAAACTTCCAAACTCCACCTTTGCATCTTCAAAAGGTGACACTTTGAGACATATACACCACATATCACAATGTGATATATTAACTTGAAAATAAGAAGAAGTTTTTCAGAAAATCACATGTTCTTTATTATCACACATGCCCAGCTTGCCAATGAATTTTTAAAATTACTGGTTTTGCTACTGCTTTGGTGAGTACATTCGCATGTTGATCCTCAGATCGAATTGGGGGCAATTCAATGAACTTTGCTTCCAGCTTTTTCTTGATAAAAAATTTATCAACCTCCACATACTTTGTTCTATTATGTTGCACCAGATTGTGAGCAATGTCACGTGATGCATGCCTTGTTATCACAATGTAACATGATAGGTTGACAGGCTGAATATCCCATGTCTTCTCGCAAGTGTTTCGGCCATAACACCTCACAGATACCAAGTGTCATGCCTAGGGCTATTTAAAATATCCAATCTAATTGAATATCCAACCGATCCGATCCAATCCAATCCCATCCAATCCAATCCCGTCCAATTGTGAAGAAGACACTGGAGTCTTCGAAAGTCATTTTTCCTTGTCTGGTAACTGGTGTGGCGAGTAGTCTTTCCTCTCTTGGTTTGTCTTTAGGAGTCTCCATACAAGGTTTCGTTGATGATTCTATGGGGAATCCATCTAGAATATTTTGCAATTTTGATTCTAATGCCGCATCCTTCTCGTCCTCTAATGCTTCCTTCACGTCAACCTCGGTCTTGATTTCAAACGCTGACCTTAGGCTATTTTTATGGCCCAAAGCCTCTAGTTTTTCTAATCGAGTGAACAAGATCATCTGGTCAAGCTGGATTGAATGGAGAATAGAATTCGTATATCTGAGCTCACTTGACAAGTCACGAAGTTCCGACTCTATTCTTCGTAAAAATAAACTCAGAATAAAAATCTCATTAGAAGAAGGTATCCAATCTTTGATGTGTTCGACTTCATGGTTCAACATACTCAATATTCAGTTTCTCTTTCACTTTAATTAGTGTCATTTTTCTACATTATCCTTAAAGGACTGCCTGGAATTTCTATTCTTTTATTCTTTTATTATCCTATGAAATGAATTTTGCACGTCACTGTCTGTCTACCTAATTTTAGGGTTCCATATATAGGCTTTGTATTTGGAATTTTCTATGTCTTTATCAAAAGAGTAAAATGTCTTTAATCCAAGGAAGAAAAACAAAATAGCTGAAGAGTGTATAAAA
>WUAT03327981.1:0-10646 GCA_010015005.3 Ulmus americana | reverse complement strand
TCAAAATTCCCACTATGAAGATGTGCCTCGAAATCAACCCCATTGGACTAGCCTTGCACGGAAATGTTCTATTCGGAACATTTCGATACGGAATTCTACTATTGATCCGAACAGAATAGAAGTACCAACCCGTAAATAATGAATCATGGCTTGGCTAGAGCCAAACAGACTTGGTCCTAATCTCCATACAGAATATCTTTGAAATTCAGAAAGTCATATTCCAAGATATTCTCAACTACTTTGACTTGCTCAGTGATCATTCAACCACATGAGTGGGGATCCCGGGTTGTTTCTGAAATGAGTGGAGCACGAACTGGGACTTCAAAGGAAAGTCTCAAAACCCTATAAAAGGGTGCTAAAAGTCCTTCACGAGGGACGCAATTCTTATCAGATCCAGATTATTTTACACAAAAGCTCTCAAGAACTCAAGTCTCAACCTTATGCCGCCACTAGTCCACCATACTCCGATCACCCTCTATATTTGCGTCCATACTCCGATCATCATCCATTTCGAATGGAATTACTTACTGTTTCTATCTAAATTGGTACAAAAATTCAATCATTACGTTATTTATTTTGTCAATTATTTATTTTTCTTACATTCATATCACAACTAATTTGAGCGTCATAGTGACTTTAGTCAGCACCACCTTGGTGATTGTCCCGCTCATTCTTTTTTTTTTTTTTTGGTTCACAGATTGTTGGTGCCCTATCAAATTCAATTATAGATTTAAGCCTCTACAATTTGGCGCCCACTGCGGGGACCCGACAATCAATTTGAGCCAAATCAAATGAGTGGATCAACCTCAAAAATGGCAAAAGTTTCAAAAACACCAAACCATGATTCCCAAATGGAAACCTTGTTGAACTAGATGAGTGAACAGCTCTGTCAACTAGAATAAGAGAATAACGAATTGCGTATGCAAAACTTACAATATCAGCACTAGATTGAAGCACGCGTCAATGAACATACGCCGAGCAGCTCAAGATTCCGCACGAATATCCGATCAATGCCCTCGCTCAAGACTACAAAAGAAACAATTACCAACATTCAAGCGAGTGGTGGATGGTATAACCCTATTAATGATTAAGTCAACCAGAACCAAGAAGAATCAATTGCACCATCAGCGATCACAATACAAACCTCCAGAGATATTGCTCAGCCGAACGCCATCAGCGTTCTACTCCCATCAAACACACATGAGGCAGAAGGATCCCCAGAATGCCCACACCAATCAAGAAAATTTTCGTCAACTTGTACACAGATTACCTTTTCACCGATATCATCACTCTGGTAGAGATGCCTCGTCAGTTCATTTTTTCAAACATGAAGTTGTACGACGAGACATCTGATTCAGACGATCATATCACGCAATACAAACACCATATGTTTACGACGGCCATCCCAAGGGATCTAAGGGAGGCCTGCATGTGTAAAGGTTTTTGTTCGAGTCTAATCGGACCAGCATTGCAATGGTACACTGTGATACCCCGAAAATCCACATCATTAACTTTATTAAATTAAATAATTATTTAAGGAAATGATTATACGGCAAAGCCGTACCTATGTGGATATTTTAAATTCGTAAATAAATACGAATATAATTGTGATGTTTATGTCATATAAAATGACATATAATGATACTCTATGATTGTTAAATAAGAAATAAATATAATCAAAACATCAAACAGAAAGTTTAGAAAGGAAAAATTACCAAAAATTATATTTGGCCAAAAAGTACAAATATTTCTAAAGGCCAAATTATGTGTCTAAATACTGAATATATTAATTAGAGACTGCAAGGTTTAATTAAATAAATTGCTTGAATTTAATAGCAATTACATGAATATTTTAAAGGATTGATTTTATGAATAAATAATCGAATTAAATTAATCGATGCCCTTTTAGAAAAGTGGTAATAGATTTACTGGAATTGATCTTTAAAAAAAATAATTTAATATAAAAATTAAATGGGCTTAAAATCTATTTGAGATTTATTTTGAAACCAAAACACTTGGTTTCCTTATTGGGATTGAGCCCATATACACTATATTTATATCCCTTAGTAAAAAAAAAAAAATGTGTATATAAATACACAACTCCTCGGTAATGGCCATATATTGTATAAATATGTATATGTTGAATAAATGTGGATATGTTTAAAAATAAATAAATAAATAATGGTAGTTTTAAAGAAGGAGTATGTGCTGATTGAATTTTTTTTTTTTTTAAAAGGAAAAACAATAGAGAGATATGTATATGTATATGTATACACATATTGGCGGTGGAAAGTCGGTGAGTTACAATAACCAACTTATTAGTGCGTTTTAAGTAAAAAGCATTAGATGGCATTGGAATTAAACTTCTAGAGGAGGTTGGAACCAACACAGAAAAACAGAGAGAACAAGAAAGAGGAAGAAGGAAATGGAGAAGAGAAATTCTGACGAAGTTCCGGGGTATTAAGAAACTAATTGAGAAAAAAGGATTTCTGAAGTTTTGGAGCACTTGCAAAACCGTAGGTACAATCTTACCTATAATATGAACTCCATAATTTGATATAATAGCTTCATTGTTCAGTGATGGATGAATGTTGACTGTAAAATGTTAGATGCATGTTTTGATGATGAATTGAAAGAGATTATTTGATTGTTTGCAAGTGAAAAAAAATGTTTTTCTCAGTTGCTGCACTGTGCTGTGTAAGTGATTGAAGATAAGAAGTTAAGTGGATAAGGTACGAATTGAAATTTTTTAATGGAATGTTCAACTAAAATTATTGAATGGCATAAATGCGTGTTTTGTTGATATCTGAACACATGACATGGCAAAATTGCGTAGACTGTTATTTATATTTTCACTGAATGTAAACGCAATTTACAAACTTTCAAAAACAGTTTATCAAAAAATATTTTTAATGAAGTGTCATACCATCGGCCTTTAAAGGCAAATGTTATCCCTACAAGTTAGGAGGATAAAATTATGTCTTAAAAGTCGTGTGGAATTCGGATAGAGTCGCACCCCCCGACTTCTCACAAATACACACACACTGGGTACGTACACAGACGGGTCCCAAGCATGGATTTCAAAATGGATTTGAAGGATATTCTTTTCACATAACTGAAATTTTATGAATTCATGACATACATTAATTGATGTTTGTATCATTTATGACCCATGACTGTACTCTATGTACATAAGCGACATGAAATCGTTCGCTATCTGAAATATGAAGTGTTGAATGTATAGTTTATGTGTTTACAGATTAGAATGTTAAGACTCACAATAAGAAAATCACAGATTACTTATCAAGAATAATTTTATAGTACATTGTTTTCATTGTTACTAACGAATTTTTAAATTTGTGATATTGTACTTGCTGAGCTTCGGCTCACAAGTTTTTTTCATGTTGTAGATGATACAGGTGATTTATTAGACATGTTGATAAGGAGAGGTTTAGGAGGGTGTGTATGGATAAGTCTGTTATGTATCACAATATTTCCACAACAAATGTTTTATGAAGTATAAATATATTATTTTATTAAAAAGTTTTGTAATAATATAATTATGGTAATGTGAGTATTTTAATACTTTTGATAGGTAGTAAATTCCTAAATTTAAAAAAAAAAAAGGATTTTAACTGACAAACGAAATTTACCAGGTTGTAAGGAAAGAAACTAATTCTTTTCTTTACGGAAAATGTTTGTGAAACAATAGGTTTTTCTTTAGAATTTTTCTTAGATGATAAAATTTAAGTATCTTATTTTCTCAAGGATAGTTACATTATGGTGTACAGTTTTCAAAGTATGTTAAAAAAAAAATTACTCTGATTTTCTCAAGTATTATTTTAAAAGTCTTGGTAAATATACGTGACGTTACAAGATCCCTGACCATTTATTTGTTCTTGATGTTACTACTGATTTTGGCATCGATTCTGTATAGATGTCCAGTTCCCAACAAAACAGAGATTCTATTAACTTTGAAGTTAACCCCCCTGTGGAGGATGGTATGACACCATCTTTACAGGAATCATGAAAATCTTAGCTTGGAATTGCAGAGGCATAAGTCAACCTTCTACAATTTGTGAATTAAGGGCCTTAGTTCGTTCTTTAAATCCTGATTGTATTATGTTAATGGAAGCTAAGGTCAACGCTGGTTTTATGCAAAGAATTCTCCAACAACTGCAATTTCTCAATCATGTTTATGTGCCCCCTGTTGGGCTTACAAGTAGTTTATGCGTAGCATGGCGTGATGACATTCAAATGGAACATGTCTCTATAAACAAGCATATCATTTATTTTCTGGTGTTTTTGACTCCAGGATTTGCTCCTTGGATGATCTCGACTATTTATGGGCCCAATTCAAGCTTGGAGAAAACGATTTTCCGGGACGGTATTCATTATGAAGCTGATCGATTCCCGGGAGCCTAGTTAATTATTGGCGACTTTAATACTATTTGGAGCAGTGGCACTGGGATGGATCATGGGTCTCAGAGGATGTGGGCTGCCCTTGACAATCTTGGTATGCTTTTTTATCCCTACTTATGGTATGAATTTTTCTTGGACTGACCGTAGACAGGGTAATAGAAACATCTTATCTCGTACAAATAGGGTTGTGGCTAATAAGGGTTGGTGGAGGTTGTTCCCAAATGCCTATATCCGTGTTATGCCCCGTACTACATCTGACCATAGCCCGAGGTTCTTTACTGTTTTGGGCAAGATTCTTTTTCCAAAAGACCATTTCATTTTGAGGCCATATAAACGAAGGATAAACGCAATTTTTGGGTGGTTAATCAAGATTGGCAGTCTTTGGGGCACTAAACCCTCCTTCCAGGTTTTGTAAGCGGATAAATGCCCGCCGTCGTGCTATTTGGTTCTGGAATAAGGTGCAATTTGGTAATCTTCAAACTAATGTCAAAGCTACTAGGGAAGTGATTGCTAAAGTTCAGCAAACCTCTCCGTTCGATGATAATGCTGCCTCGTGTGACTCAAATTTGAGGAGCCATCTTGAGCATCTGTTGAAAATGGAGGAAGTTTTCTGGCTCCAAAAGTCGAGATTGAAGTGGCAATTGGATGGGGACCATTGTACAAGGTTTTTCTTCTTGTCCACACTAGCTCGAAGAAAGCATAACCGTGTCAACTGTATTAAGGATGACTCGGGGATTTGGTTGTCGTCTCGAGAGTAGATTGGCAATACCTTTATGGATAGATTCAAAGCTACTTATGATAAAGATTTAGCGCCAACTGATGTGGATCTTAGCCACCTTATTACCCCGCTAATCTCGGCTGAGGAAAATGAACAGTTCGTAGTTATCCCTGACTGGGATGTGATTAGAAATATGGTGTTTTGTATGGGTACTTTCAAAGCTGTTGGGCAGGATGGCATGCCATCGCTTTTCTTTAAAATCTACTAGGATACGGTTAGAGAGGATGTGGTAGCCACGGTTAGGAATTTCTTCTTATCAGGGCACTTTCACCCTTATGTGAACCATACCAATATTGTTCTTGTGCCTAAGGGCCAAAACTGCAGCTCCATCAACCAATTTAGACCTATTGTTGTCTGTAACGTTATCTATCGGGTTATTTGAAAGATTTTGGCTAACTGGGTTAAGCCTTTATTGGACAAACTCATATGCTCAACTCAAAACGCGTTTATGCGTTGTAGATCTATCCATGACATCTATGTTATCATTCAAGAGGTTATTCACTCCATGAAAAGGAAAAGAGGCTCCCACGGTTGGATGGCTCTAAAGATAGACTTATAGAAAGCTTACGACCGACTCAGTTGGAATTTTCTCCAAAGTGTCCTTGGTGCTTTTGGATTCCATCCTTGATGGATCTGATGTGTGCTCTCTTGTTGCTCTACTGTCTCCATGTCTCTAGTCCTCAATGGTGTCGTTTTTCGATTTTTCTGGTCTAAAAAGGGCCTCAGGCAAGGGGACCCAATTTCCCCCTATTTATTCATCCTTTGCATGGAAGTCATTTCAAGGTTAATCAACCAAAAGGCCAGCTCTGGCCAAATATCCAGATTCAAGCTGGATCATCACTCGCCAACCCTTCACCACTTGTTCTTTGCCGACGATGTGTTCCTTATGGGAAAGTGCACTGTGAATGAGGCTTACTATTTTAAAGAGTGCTTGGATACTTTCTGTAGCTAGTCTGGGCAAGCTTTCAATCTAAGAAAATCTAATATTTTCTTTAATGCAAGGGTTAATGGGCAGACTACAAGGCTTGTCACAACTTTGATGGGATTTGTAAGAATCACTCCGAACAGTATTTACTTGGGTCTTCCTCTCTTTAGATCTGGATCTGCAAAGGACTTTACTTTCCTCATTGAGCAGCTTGATTCGAAGTGGACAAGTTGGAAAGCTAGAGTTTTTTCCAAAGCTAAAAGGATGATCCTTATTAAATCTATTTCACTTTCGCTCCCAATTTACATTACGCAGACTTTGAAGATCCCATCCTCTGTTTGTTCTAAATTGGATGCCAGGATCTGCAGCTTTTGGTGGTCATCTTCAGGTTCCAACAACCCCCTATGCCTGAAAGCTTAGCGTGAAGTCTATCAACCGAAACAATCGGAGGGGGGTTGGGCTTTTGTAAAATGTGTGACTTAAACTGCTCTATACTGGCTAAGTGGGCTTGGAACCTCATGAAGGGTCACAAGTCGCTGTATTGCTCTGTGCTACATGCCCATTACCTCTTCCACAAGAAATTTAGCCACGTTACTGCGGCTAAGGGTGATTCCTTATTTTGGAAAAGTATTGTGGCAGCTAAAAACCTAATTCTGACGGGGGCTTGTTTTATGGTGGGTAATGGTGAGACTATTGGTATTTGGGGGCCTACTTCTTTGGGGGAACCTCAAGCCGGGTGGACAATGGTGAAATATTTCATTATCCAACCTGGTATTTGGAATCGGAGTAAGCTAAATGAGCTTTTTGATCCCTACATTGTCGCTGCTATCACAAAAATCCAATTGCCATTGAGAGACAAAACCAGACAGATTAGTTTGGACTCCCGAGTCTAGTGGCATCTTCTCAGCTAAATCGGCCTACCTTACGAATAGTGCAAACATGTTCAAGGAAGTCCATGGTATCCTCAAGTCTGATTGGAACAAATTGTTGAGTTGTAAGATTATCTTACCTTGACACAAAATCCTTTGGTGGCAACTGCTTACCAACTCTCTCCTAGTCAGGGAGAAACAAAATTTATGTTTTCAAATCACTGATATTACCTACTGCCTTTGCCATTCTCATGTTGAGAGTATCTTACATCTGTTTTTTTTTTTTTTTTTTTTTTTGTGATGTGCTCAGGAAACTTTGGTTCGCCTCTCTATGGAATCTATGGATGGATACATTAGAGCTTGCTTCTCCAATGTACTTGCTTTGATTTCTATGGGATGCCGAGGCTCAAGACACTAGAATGGAGATGGGTAATTCTAGGAGGAGCATCCTTTTGTTTGCCTCGATTCTTTCTGACCTTCTTTGGAAGCATATGAATGATATAACTCATGGAGGAACCCTTTTAAACTTGACCTTGTTGTTTCAAAATGTAATTTGTAGCTACAACTCGCTGTTCAAAACGCTGGCCCATCCTGCTCCTATCCTTGTTGCCTTGTGGGAACCTCCTGCAAATGGTTGGATTACAGTGAATATGGATGCAGCGGTTGGAGACTCTCTTGTTGTCGTCTCTTATGTGGCCCGTGACTCCAAATGTACTCTTTTGAGTTGGAAATACAAAGCCATCCCACCTTGCTCTCCCCTGATTACAGAGGCTCATGCTGCTGAGTTTGTAATTGATTTTGCTGCTGGAGCTCCTTGGAAGGCTGTCATTTTCTCTGGTGATTTTAAGATCATCTTGGACGCTTTAAGCTCTCTTAATAGTAGTATGGATTGATCTATCAGTTCTATTTTGGATAACTATATTTCTAAGCTTAACTCTTTTGCTTATTGGTCTTTTTGTTTTGCTTCTGGGCAAGCTAACATTTTAGCCCACAACATTGCTAAATGATCTCTTTATTGCTTTTGTAAGAGCTAGCTTGTTGGAGATTATCTTCTTTCTGTAGTGGTTTTAGACTATGTAAAATGGTCTTTTGTATAGGGGTGTGTCCTTTGTTCTGCTTTTGTTAATACATTGCAGCAGTTTACCAAAAAAAAAAAAAAAGACCAAAAAATTTGAGCCAGTTAGTCTTTATATATATATATTTTTTATTATCCAAATATAATATTTTTATATATAGTTTATAAGTTTGTTTGATATCACACAAGACTATGCCATTTTTTAAAATTTTAATATTAAGTTAACTTAAAAATAATATTCACAAAATTGCTAACCTAACCCCTCTATTCCCCTCTCATTTCTTGCTATTACTATGGCATTGTCACTACTGTCGAATACTCATATCCATGATTATCAGAAGCCTTTAGCTCTGGTTAATCAATCCCCACCCTATAGGAAGACAAATCAACAATGCACCTCAACAACAATGAATCAAAATCACAACATTAAATTAAGAAGTCAACAACTAGCCTCTACCATCCCTGCAAAAGACGTCTTGAAACCTAGACTCGCCTAGACAATTCCTTGAAGACCAAGTACTTTGGCAACGCCTTGTCTTGCCTTGCCTATTCATGGGTTTTAATCCAATTAGAGCTATCTAATAACCTCTGAAATATTGTTTGGATATCAAGAATCATTTAGAGAGGGTGAATAGGTAATATGTCAAACTTACATTAATTTAAAACTTTCAAACTACTTTGCGGAATTTTGTCGAACATTTGACGTGCACGCAATATACTAAAATAACAATACAAATCTTGAGAGCAAATCAAATTGTCTTCAATTACAAATTATAAACCACAGACATCTCTACTACCAGGCTTTTATCCAGTGGAACAAAACTCAGTTTAGCAAGCTTGGGAATGAGATTAAGAATACCCATGTAGCTCTCTTGCAAAATCATAATATCGCCCCTTTGCAGGTTGTTCATGAGAGGGAAGTGAATCTTATACATCACCTCGATAAGCTTTTAAAGCGTGCTTGACAATGGCCAATGGATAAGCATAAGAAACCAGATTAGTCAAGCATTTTTTAATAGATTTAGAGATATTTTATGTGAGGACTCACTCCTGGTTGGTGTGGATTAGTCTCAACTTATTTCTTATTGTATATCTTAAGAAGAAAGCCAGCTCCTTTGCACCATCCCACCTTGGGAAGAGAAATGTGGTGTTTTGTATGGGCTCTTTCAACGCCTTGTGGTCGGATGGCATTCCAACCATCTTCTACAAAACTTATTGGAAGATAGTAGGAGAGGAATGTTTTGCCATGGTTCATGATTTTTTTTTTCTCCTCACAAACACTCTTTCTCCCTCGTTGATTGCTACAAACGTGGATCTTATACCAAAGATAGCTAGCCCCTCTCACCTTAATCAGTTCCACTCTATACAGATTTGCAAAATTGCTTATACAGTTATTGTTATTAATTTTTCAAATAGGTCGCATCATGTTCTTGATAAATCATATGCCCACTCAAAATGCCTTTGTCCTGGACAACTCAATACATGATAGTTCAATGATTCTTCAATAGATAATTCAAACTATGAAGAGAAAGAAAGATTGAAATTGTTGGTTGGCAATGAAAATCGACTTAGAAAAAGGGCATGTTCTCTATAAAATTATCTCAACTTTATTTTCGTGATTCAAATAAAAACTCTGTTTAAATTTTGTTCATTTTAAAACTCTGTTTTTTTTTAATTCAAAACCTTATTTTCATCAAATCACTTTGATTATATTTTTTTTAGAAAAAAAAATTAAATATATTTTAAAATTTGTCCAAACCTTGAAATTTTTCAAAATTAAATAAAAAAAATATTTTGAAAGGATTTCTAGATACCTTGAAATAATGGATTTGGCGAGATTACAAAGCTTAGGGTAGCCATTAGTCAAAGTAGTTTATTTACACTTAAATTGTTTCATCTTAATTTGTAAGATTTAATACATTGTGTTCGTATTTTAATTTCATATTTTGTATCAACATTCCTACATGAATTTTTTTTAATTTACATAATTTTCTATAATTTAGCTATTTTATATCGTTTTATTTTGGTTTTTAAGTTTAATACATTTGTGTCCGTATTTCAATTTCATATTTCTATCAACATTCCTACATTTTTTTTTAATTTACGTAATTTTCTATATTTTAGCTATTTTAAAATGTTTTATCTTGAGTTGTAAGGTTGAATACGTTTGTGTTCTTATTTCAATTTTATATTTTTATCAACATTCCTATATGATTTTTTAAAAAAACAAGATTTTGGTGATTATAAGTAGGATAATTTTTTAAACATGATTCTAAAATTTTTGGTAAAAGTAACTAGAGTCCACAAGATTTAAAAAATAATTTTATGTAAAATGTCGAGTGGATATTAATAATATAATGTAAAAGGTGGTGGGGATAAGTGTGTGAAATGATTGAATTTATAGAATGATGTAAAATGTGGTGTAATATTAATAATATAATGTAAAAGGTGTGAGAAATTAGTATGTGAAATAATTAAATATATTGGATGATATAAAAGATAGCAGGGAATAAAA
Source organism: Ulmus americana (assembly GCA_010015005.3). NCBI lineage: Eukaryota > Viridiplantae > Streptophyta > Magnoliopsida > Rosales > Ulmaceae > Ulmus > Ulmus americana. The sequence goes on along the minus strand of WUAT03327981.1, from coordinate 62 downwards.
ATATTGAGGAGAATATAATAGGATAATTGTTAGAATAGGAAAAAAAAAGTTTTTTTTGGTAA
>WUAT03327870.1:0-10647 GCA_010015005.3 Ulmus americana | reverse complement strand
TCTCACACCAAGGATTCTCAACTGAGAATCACTCCTAAATCTAACCCACAATTAGAGAGAAGGAGGAGAGAATAGAACACCATGAAATCTAGAGAGAGAAGCAAAGTACAATAGAAGAAACTAAAACTCAGATCTTAAGTCTCTACCAAACTGAAGCCAAACAAAGGCTTTAAATATAACTGATAAAACTAACTTGAAGAATCAATCCCAGCCATCCAACTTGATCTAATCTGTGCCATCAGATTAGAATACTTCTAAGAAAAACATCACAGCCGTTAGAACATAAACCACAAACAAATCTTGGCCATCCACTCTTCTCTTAATGAAACATTGCGTTTTGGAGATTGCAACTAACAACAAAAAATGGGCCATGATAAAACAGCTGTGACAAACTTAGTCAAATCCGCTGCGGCACGAAACAAGGTGCGCCGCGGCGAAAAATACTGGTGCCTGAAAACAAAACTGACAGAGGCTGAGTGCTGCGGCGGAAATCGCTGGGAGCAAAACTGAAAAGACATTGGCTGAAGCGCCGCGGCGGCAAGCTCCTTGCGCCGCGGCGGAAAACACTGGGACTGCAACAACAGAGGAGAAACATCCTCCAAACTTCTTCTAACTCAAACATACTTCTCATAGCTTGGTTAAGTCTTCATTTGGTGAGATTACACAACAAAAGCAAATCAAACTTGTTTGTGTCGAAAATCACACAAACATGAATCCTCTTGAAATTCCTTGAATTTTTCTGTTTTGTGCAAAAAATTGCAAACATATAAATCTTTTTGAATTTATCAATCTACTCATTATCGATCTTTAAATCAAGTATAATTGAATAAGAGAAAAGGAAAAAGATTATAAGAATACGAAGCTACATTCATATTGAATCTTTAGACTCACTGTACTATATAAATATTTGATTACAAAGTTGAAAGCATCTCTCGTTAGCCAAATGGCCAAAGGTCCCTATAAATGAGCTCCACACGCTCTTTATATAGGTATTTACTACTTAATTGGCTCACCCAAATAAATACAACTTAAATCATTATATACAAACAACAAATTACACTTAGATATAGTCCTCATTCCAGCCTTGGACCCTGAGCTTTTGAACCTGAGCCTTTGACCCTTAGCCTAGACGATATAATTAAGCTGAATATGGAGAAGTGGTATTCAATGTATCCTTAGAAAGTTAGTTTTCCAATACTATAAGAATCAATTCGCTTGCAATTCAAGATATCGTCACACCAACCGCTAATGCCCCGGTCAATTCCCTTGCTAATTAGCTTATGAGAAACCATTGTATGTTTGTAATTTGATTTCTTCATATTGGCTCTCACATGAAACTTTCCAAACTGGACACGTCACTTCCAGCTTCTACCCGTGGCGGGCTCGTCCCTCATTCTTTGCTGCAATCGACTGGTTGATCACCAGCTTCCTCTTCTGCATGTGGTGTTTCGCCTTCACCATTGATTTTCTGTATCAACTTTAGAATCAGGTCATTCAGCTTATCCGTTTTTTCCATATATGCCGCCAATATATCCCCGTTCCTGAGAATAATTGCTTCTACCATATTGCAGCCTCTGGAATTTGGATTAAAGCAGAATGCTTCTGTTCTGGGGTTTGGATCAGAATATTGTCGTTGCTTAATTGTTAACTCCTTGTTTGGTTGTTACTGCCTTGTTATGTTGGAATTATTGACATATTCTCTGTTCAGGTCGGTAACTTCATTCCTGCAACCATGCAACTTAAAGAGAAACTTTTGTTAGAGCAACTTTATTGGGACTTATATCAGTGGAGTGGAATGAGAAAAAGCCTCAACTCTTGCCAAAACAATCAGGCTCAAAGGATTAAGAAAATTAGAGAAAATAAGTGAACAATAGTCATATTTTCCTCTGCCCTTATATATTATTTTGTGACATAAATTATTGTTCATTTTGTGTTTGTAATGCTTTTTGATTAATTCATGCAATATGTAACATAACACATTTGAGTTAGAATTATGGCCTCTGGCCTAAATAGTAAAATGGCCCTTGTCCCAAATGGTAAAATGGCCTCTAGCCCATAAAATAAAATAGCCTCTGGCCCATAAAGTAAAGAGGGAACTACAGGAATGCCCCTAAAATGAGGCATCAAAACATTTATACCCTCGTCTTACATTCATTACATATGTGCCATTTTTTTTTATCCATTTTATCTTTTTATAAAATGATAATGACTTTTAAAAGAGGTTGTAAATGTCATTGATGAGGGGAAAAGGGGGAATAGAGTGTAATTTCCTCATGAGAAATTCCTCAAAAAAACAAAAGAATTACAATGTTGGGCTCTTAATTATCTTTAGAGCCCAATCTCAAGCCCACATCGAGAACCCAAACAACTTTTGGCGCATAACCGATATCTGGAAGATGTGAAGAATTTTCTCAGGAAAATTGAGTGGTCGGAGGAGACGAGAAACTCACCGGGAAAATCGAAATCGAATTCCTCTAGTTGTTAGCTCATGAAATCCAAACAAACGACAAGTTGTTCTTCACCAGCTTAGCTATGGCTCTGAGCTCCAACTCTCCCGCCCCTCTGGAGTGGAAGTTCTCTCAGGCTTTCGGCGAGCGACCTCCGGGGGAGAACGTCCAGGATGGTTAGCGTTTCTACTTTTGTGCATATTATCAACTTTTCTTGGGTTTTATTATCTCGTCAGGTGTTTGGTTGCTCAGAAAATTCTGGAATATAGAAATTTGCTGGATTTGTAAAAAGTAGTGGTCGTTCTTGTAGTTGATATTATATCTGCAATTGGATTCGACACGAGTGGCGATTACCTTGCCGTGGGAGATCGAGGTGGCCGGGTTGTGTTGTTCGAAAGGAAGGATGGAAAACATGTGAGGAATTTCACTATAAAGTTTTGAATTGTTTGAATTCAATTTGTTTGTGTGTGCGTGTGAACAAAATTCATTTTTGGGCAATTGATGTTTGTTAGGCTGGAAGCTGTAATCGTTTGTTGGCATCTAATGTTGGATATAAATTGGATTTATGATCTCTTTACACTTGATTATTGGCTTCTTAGACTTCAAATCAGAACTTTAACCGAACTAAGTCGGAGCAATTGGATTTCAACCCCACATGGCAACCTGAATTTCAGTACAAGACCGAGTTTCAGAGTCATGAGCCTGAGGTATCTGTTTTTTTTTTCTTCGTTTGCTGAAAAATGAAATTTACCTTTTTTAGCTTAACAATACAGATTTGACGACGTGTTTTACGCCTTTTTTTGAGTATATTGGTTCTCAAGTTTTTTTTTTTTTTTGTCCACTTGACAGTTTGACTACCTAAAGAGTTTGGAAATTGAAGAGAAGATCAACAAAGTAAAATGGTGTGCTATGCCCAATGGGTCGCGGTTCATCCTTTCAACAAATAATAAGACTATTAAACTGTGGAAGGTGATAGCTTTATCACTAAAGAATTGTTCATTTCATTTAAGTTCTTAACAGAAACAAATGAATTTCTTTAGAGTGTGGACAATTGGACAAGTAGGTATGGAATTGAAGGAGTTGGTTGGTGCCATCAATTTTGAGGCATCTTTTTGTTTTAATTTGGTCACTAAAGAAAGATATTTAGTTCCAAAATGTTCAGAAAGAGTAATGTAATGCATTTCATGGCGACAGGTTGAAAAATACTGGGAAAAGAGAAACTAAATCATGTGTCAAGTGACTTCCTATTTATTTTGTGACGATGGGAAGGGCATTGTTTTCATGAATTTTGTGCAAGGTCAGTAATATTATGCTTGCTTAAAGGGGCTGGTGCTGCTCACTGTGGCACATAAGGAAAGATTTGCACTAGGCGACCAAGTTTATTGGGTTTATCTAGGCAATTGGGAATAGGATAAATGAGATACTGTTTCATCCATACCGAAACAAAGAACTAGACACAGGATCTTGTGTAATGACAGTATAAATCTGGGTGTAGATTTGGGGTCAGTTTAAGAAAGTTTGTTGGACAATACATCTTTTTTAGCTATTCTTAAAATGGTTTATTTACTTTATATAGAACTTATGCAATTTTGAGCTGCTTCTGTTTTTAATGATCAATTAGTTTGAAGCATAGACTGCCTCTAGTCTCTAGAAACCTTTATAGATTTGTTGCTATTGATGGAAGAATGTAAACTTGTCTAAACTCCTTTTTCTTTTTTCTTTTTTTTTTTCTTTTTTTGCGGTCAGGTTACAGAGCATAAGGTGAAGAAAATGAAAGACATGGACCCTCATCCATTTGCAAGTTCGGAGAATGCACTTTTAGCTGAAACGAGTTTCATGACTGGACAAGATAAGCAATCTGTTCCAAATGGTAATCACCGAGTACGGACAGAAAAGATGCCCAAGAGTATGTCAGCTCCAGAAGACATACATGCTGAGGTTGGTATTTATTAGTTAAACTATGCTTCAAATTCAATTTTATTTTAAAATTGTATGTCTGCTCAATACACAAGGTAATCATGCTAGTTTGTTGTGTAACTAGATTGTCGATATGGAAGAGACTCCTCATACAAGATGTCGGAAGGTGTATGCTCAGGCTCATGATTTTAATATTAACTCCATCTCAACTAATAGGTAAAATATGCTGTTATTATTATTATTTATTTATTTATTTTTTGTGTGTGACATGTTTTGGTAGCATGGAAACAGAGAAGGCTAAAATTTTATTTCCTCTGCACATAAACCATTTGTTATCTTCTTCCTCATTTTGTTATTCTTATATTTGTTGTTATAATTTGCTACTAAATAAATTAAAGTTATAGATGCTATGTTGTCTAAAGTATAATATGGTTTCATATTTTATGTCCAGCGATGGTGAGACATTTATTTCTGCAGATGACCTTAGAATAAACTTATGGAACCTTGGGATCAATGGTCAGTGTTTCAATATAATTGACATGAAGCCATCAAATATGGAGGATCTTACTGGTATTTTTGTCAATCCGTTGTCTATTTTGTAATTCGAGCTAATCTGTTTGCATTTTACAATATCAACTTTGTGGTATCATCTACTTTACCTGCTGCAAATGTTTAGAAGAGGGAATGACATACTATAGAGAAAATGTCCAATTTTTTTTTGTAGGATTCCATTTGGTTTGAGTAATCGATTTTGTGTTATAATGGTTGTGAATTGCTTTAGAATGAGAAGAAAAGGTTTATATAGAAAAATATGATTGGGATGGATTTATTTTCTTAAATTGAAACTTGAAGGCAAATATTAGATCCTGTAAAGGTTAAATGATGACTTTGCATATCATTGTGGCACTGGGTATCACTCTCTAATGATTGGATGCTTTTACTCTGCATATAGTTATTTAGGATGCTACACTTCCAACATTGTAATAATGTCCAACAGTCCGGTTCCCTAGATCTTGACCAATCTGTAGATTTATTGATTATGATATAATAGAGCCCAGACGTTTATGATATGTTTGCATGACAAAGTAGCAGAATGGATTGACAATTTATAATGCTATATTTTGCTTGTGATTCTCAACATTTATTGAATTGCACCCATAGCTTCATTGTGGCTGGGGAAAAGTTCTGAAGGCAGAATCTGGTAGTACATGTAAATAATCCTATATGCTCATATCTAGGCGAAATTAGCTCAAGTATAATATAAACATTAACTTTATATTAACTATGAATCTTAAGATTACATCCATTTAAGCTTATTCATGATGCAATGTGTATGTTTTGGTGGATCTTTTCTTATTGACTGTTAAATTTTAATCCAGAGGTAATAACATCGGCTGAGTTCCATCCCGTTCATTGTAATATGCTTGCCTACAGCAGCTCAAGGGGGTTTATTCGTCTAGTTGACATGCGGCAATCAGCTTTATGTGATCACAGTGCAGTAATGTGAGTGTTGTTCTGGCTCTATTTCATTTTTGTGGGTTCTCAAATTCTTTCTTGCCTTTTTTGTTTTTTTATATTTACTATTCTGGATGGTGATGTTAGCAAGCTTGTGAATTTTGACTGATTGCACAGATTACAGAACGGAGATTCACGTGGGTTGAAATCATTTTTCACAGAGATTATTGCATCTATCTCTGATATAAAGTTTTCAAGGGATGGGCGGTATATCTTAGGCCGTGATTACATGAAACTAAAGGTTTTGCACTAAATTGATTGCTACACTTCACAATGTCCTTTATTCTTTCTAATAGTATTATTATTATTATTATTTTTGGAGGGGTATCCCTTATGTGTTAAAACTTTTACATTTAGGGTGAATGGATAGTTCAGTTAGACCTTATATGTTTGCTTGTGCTACTCTTTTTATTTGAGTAGGACATTGTTTTTGATGTTGAATAGCATTTTAGCTACTTAAGCCTAACTGTCCTTGTCTATGTTACTTTTTGATGTTGGAAAGAGATAAGAAATTATGCAATTTGGCCATGTTCAATTGTTTTTATTGAAATTTATTTCTTGATTTTGATTGTCTACATTTGTGTCCACATGGGTGTGTTTGAGTGTTATATAATTATGGACTTTAATTATGCTTCGTCTTTTAATCTAGCTGTGGGACATGCATATGGATTCTTCACCAGTTGCAACATACAATATTCATGAGCATCTGCGCCCAAAGGTAACTGCATGTTTTCATGACACCAAATAAAAGATTTTTCTCATGGAGACATTGATGGCTGGTTTGGTAGCAGAATTATATATTGAAATAACAATCATTATTTCTTGCTTGTATGCTTCTGCATTGTATAAATTTGTTTTTAAGGTCCACCTAATGGCTATTTGTTGTATGCTTTAATAATAAGCAAAATCAATCACAGTTTGACTGCAGCAGATTGAATGAATTTAGTACTTGTCCCTGAAGTCATGAGTAGACTAAAAAAATTGAAACTTCGACAACATCAGTGGTTTATAATTCCATGACTCTAATACCTAAAGGGGTGATTAATTAAAGGAAAAAAAAAAAAAAAGTACCAGGAAATATGTCCTCCAGTTGGTGGTTCGAATGGCATTATGGTGCCTTTTATTGTTGATAAATTTTACGAAGGGCACCTGCATGCCCATATCTCCCCGCTTCTGACAGCTTTCTTGCTTTCCTGACAGTTGTGCGATTTGTATGACAATGACTACATATTTGATAAATTTTCGTGCTGCCTCAGTGGAGATGGACTTCATTTTGCGACTGGATCTTATAGGTTTGTCCTTTTAACTCAAAACCACAGTTGCATTTTTATCAACTGGATTTGTATTTCTAGCAATCAACTAGTTGTTTGCCTAATAATGCAGCTTTCTTGATCTTTGAAACAGCAATCATTTGCGTATCTTCTCCCGTGGTGTTGAAAGTGAAGAAGGAATCACCCTAGAAGTTGGCAAAAATCATAACAGGTGGCCTATTCATCCTTTTTTTCTTACATTGCATGGCTTCCCCAACTTATAATTTGTTGCACTGGAACCAGTTTGAGTCTACAGGGATGATTTTTTATATTATTATTATTTTTATATGTGTCCGTATTTGAGTCTTGGGTGAGTCTTAGCCTTCCATCCTAAAATGTTAACATGTTAGTGGAGTGTTTGTATTTGAGTCTTGGGAGAGTCTTGGCCCTGCATCTTAAAAGGATAACATGTTTAGTGAAGTGACTCAAGCTCTATAATAATATATTAAGTTCCCCATTCTTATTTGACCTAGGTCTCTTAACATTGTCTGGCAAGATAATGGCTCTTTTGGCTTGTCTTTTTTTTTTCTTTTTTTTTATGGCTCATTGATCTTGGATCAGATCACTTATTGGCTCTTTTTGAGTCATTATTTTTGGACCAATTGCTCATGGGCTTTGATACATATTTGAGTGTTGGGCATCTTAAAAGGTTTAACCTTTTAAGATGGAATCCCAAGACTCTATAACATGGGTTCTCTTTGCAACAATTTTCATTTCAGAAAGAACATTGATAATATTGTGTTTCTTTTTTTTTTCTTTCTGTGAAACTATTATGCCTTCATGTGGAGTCTGATAGAAACCAAATAAATGTAACCGTTGCACAAAATGCTTTAATTGCCATGCTTTGATCAGATTAGTTTTTCTTTAACTTGATAATAGGAAGTCAATTATCCAAGCTGCTCCAAGGGCCAGAAGGTCTTCCTTGAGCAGCCTGACACGCAGCTTTTACCAGCACGGTAGAACCCTCAAATTCACTCTCTTTCTCGTCTTTCTTTAAAAATAAGCTCTATAATATCCTCTTGCTTCCCTTTCAACTAATTGTCCGTTCGAATTTTCAGGGCATGAAAATTCAAGTAATGACTTCTCTTGTGATTTAACATCCAAGATATTACATATGACATGGCATCCAGAAAGAAACCTGATTGCTTGTGCTGCTGGGAATAGTTTGTTCATGTACTATGCTTAAACTTTTGTACAGTTGCTCCCTAAAATGGGGATTTTGCAAAGGAATTTAACTTGTGCTTTTGAAGGATGTAGAATATTAGATGATGACAGGTGTTTATCATTTCTAATTCCTGACCGGCTAAGGGAAAAAAAGAAAGGAAATGTCATGGAAGGCAGGTGTAAATCAGAGGTTTCTTTTCTAATACTAGAATTATAGGATATTGGAGAGTTAGAATTACCTGTTTGTAAACAAAAACGTTTACTATTTAGGCCATACAGAATTGTTACTTGTAAGCTTTGAAATGTTTTGTGAATTCTAGATATTATATCTTTTTAAGTGTCGGGATATATGTAGGGGAGATATTGTCCCGCATTTGCTGTTAACTTTAGAACATTGACCTTATAAGTTGGTTGCCTTTCACCCGATTCTGTTGGGCTTGGTTCCCCATCGAGTTCCGATGGAAGTGCGTGATGTGGGAAAATATTGTCATGTTTTATCTTATTGTGTTTGGTCTTGAATTACCGAATAAGATAAATTAACGAAGGATAAGCCAGACGTCCAAATAAGTAAAACACAAAATAGAAAAGTATTTGTAATTTTCACCAAACTTAATATTTCATTAATTTGTACAACAAAAAATTACAAGGAGAAGGCTTATAGATTGTACTTCCTTAAATGTTTTGCATTCTAAAAATGCGACAACTGAGTATTATCAAACTCATTTATTCTATATGATCCAAACATAATAGGTTCTGTTGCTCGGTAAAGCCCATCCCAATTAGAGGAAAATACACATTTCTTTTTTGCATGATCTTTTGCAAGACCAGATCGCTGAATCGGAATTGCTGAATCTTGACTCTTGGATTATAAGACCGGGCAATGGCCTGCTGGTAGGCGGCCATCCAGAGTTGCACCTTATCCTGCTTGATCTACAACAAATCCAGGTTTAAAGCTAAACCTTGGTTGTTGAAGAGGGAATCAAAATGGGTTGTTCGGAAGGAGGGCTCGCCAATCTCAGCCGACTCTATTTCCTCGATTCCATAAGTCATAGAAAATGGGGATTCATCAGTAGCAGTGCGATTGGTTGTCCAGTACACCCAAAGTGCTCAGGGTAATTCATCCACCCAAGCACCCTTAGCCCCAGCTAGCTTTCTCTCCAGGTTATTCTTGATAGTCTTATTGACCGCTTCCACTTGTCTATTCGAACGTGGATGGACTACGCTAGAGAAGTGCTTGCTAATGCCAAGTTCCACACAAAGGCTCACAATTCAGCTGAGTTAAATTGTGTTCCATTAATAGAGACTAAAGATTGGGGAATCCCAAAATGAGAAACATTGTTCTTCCAAACAAAGCTTGTTGTTTGGGCTTCAGTCATTTCACACAAAAGCTCTGCCTCCACCCATAAGTATAGTGGTCAATAGTCACAATTGCAAACTTCATTTGGTATTTACCGAGCAGAAGTGGCCCGACTAAGTCATGCCCCATTTAGCAAAGGACTCAAACTATGGTCAACAATTTTTTTCCCTTGGTGAGTGATTCGGGAAAAATGTTGGCATGCATCGCCATCCTATATGTATTCTTGTGCATCATTTACCATGTTCGGCCAGTAATAGCCTTGTCGAACAACTTTGTGAAGGACCAAACGTGACCCATGATGGTTTCCACACACTCCTTCATGAATTTCCTAAAGTACATATAATCCTCGTTCAGGAGTTACACATTTCAACAGGGGCGTTGCATAACCCCGTTTGAATTACTCATCGAATTTTTATGCACAGTAGGCTGCCCAATGCTTCATTGCCTAGGCCTGAACCTTGTCCTCAAGGAGCTCTCCATTTTTGAGATATTTGATAATTGGGGTCATCCAAGTTTCACCTTGTTGTTAACCAATGACCCATCTATCGAAGAGTATTCCAAGCTTATCACCGGATAGGTTAGATCTATATCAATCCCTAAAGCAATTCAGACAAGTCTATTTGCCTCATAATTCACTCAACAGGGAATGTGCAAGATTTTAAAAAAATCAAAATGGAGAATCAAATCTTTGGCAATCTATAGTAAGATGCCATTCGGGGTTCTCTGGTCTCAAATGAGGAGTTAATATGGTTAACCACAAACATCAAGTCACAAAAAACTGTGATGAATTTCATGTCAATATCTTTGGCTACTTAGATACCGATTATCAAAGCTTTATATTTGGCCTTATTATTAGAGACGAGAAAGATGAACTTTAAAGTCCTTGTGACTTTTTCATGAGTTGGAATTTTAAGAACCATCCCAGATCCAAAACCCT
>WUAT03327759.1:0-10647 GCA_010015005.3 Ulmus americana | reverse complement strand
ACTATATTCTTGACATTGGATCTTTCCACATATGAAACCCTCATATGTCCAATTCAAGATATTTCATTATATAGTTCCGGACAACAAGTTTACTTACTTATATTCAACAAATGAACATAAACGAGACACTATTTAATAGCCACAAAATAAAAATCTTTATTACATAATCAAAATGTTGTGAATACATCAAATGTATCTAATCCTAGGGCACAAATTCTAACAATCTCCCACTTACCCTAGGCGAGTAAATGTGATATATATTTATATCGCATCACCAAGCTTTTGATCTATATCTCAAAAATTCCTAGCCACTAGAATCTTAATAAAGCAATCAACAAGGTCATCCACCGACGCGATCTCAATAACTACATCTCAACTCTCCACAAAACCCTTAATTACTTGATACTTCCCATCAATGTACTTCTCGTCATGTGATATCTTGAATTCTTGGTATTCGAGATATCCACCGTATTTACACAATAGAGTATAACTGGCCTATCCATACCTGGGATATCCTCAAGAGTATTGAGGAACTTGCGGTACTAAACCGCTTCCTTAAACGCCTCAATGGTTGCCCATATGGCATCTATTGTTGAGTAAGCAATACAAGATTGCTTGATGCTTCTCCATACAATGGTGCCTTCTACAAGAGCAAAAACTAAACCAAATGTCGATTTCCTTGAATCCCTATCCAATTGAAAATCGGAATCCGTGTATCCTAGAGGCATAAGGTCTTCACCCGAATACACTAGCATATAATCCCTAGTTCTCTTAAGATACTTGAGTATATGCTTAACCACAACCCAATGGTTCGGTCCAAGGTTCGACTGATATCGACTCACTATGCCTACCGCATAACAAATATCCGGTCTTGTGCAAAGCATCACATACATGAGACTTCCCACAGCCGAAGCATAAGGAACTTTTTCCATGTACACTTTCTACTCGAATGTCTCGAACAGTCATCCAATGAAAGTATAATTCCAGTCATAGAAGATTGCCCTCCTTTCTTGGAATCTTGCATTGCAAATTTCTCAAGTACTTTATTTATGTATGAAGATTGGGATAAAATTATCATTTTGTTCTTCCAAACTTTAAAGATTTGGATACCTAGAACATAATTAGCTTCATCTAAACTCTTTATGTCAAACCGTTTGGCTAACCAAACATTGTGTGTCGACTCGATATTTACCAGGACTTTTAAATTGAAAACTTAGAAAATCAAAATGAATTTTTTTTTTTTTTTGAAATATACTTCTTGAATAGTGTATTAATAATGCTTAGGAAAATAGAATATTTAGTTTATAGTGTTTTGGGAAAATCCCATTAAAAGCATTGACAATTTGCAAAACATTTTATGTAAGAAGAAGATTAAGCTTACCCCTTACAACCTAGTAAATCCCGTTCGTCATTTCAAATCCTTTTTCTTGCGATCTTGACAAAACATAAAATATACTTGGAATTATAAAATAATGGCAGTGCCAGACTTATATTATTACAAAACTTTAAGCAATATATTGTTTTTATACTTATAAAATCTTGTTGCGGAATTTATAGACTACATAGGGGACTGTGACCATACCCACCCTCCAAAACCTCTCTCGACCAGCAAGTTCGACAATCCAGTTGAGTACCTACAACACGAACGTAAGTCGTGAGCCGAACCCCAACAAGTACAAACGTGTTATCTCACAAAAATGTGTAGTCTACTTAGCATGTTAAATATGCTGGAGGAGTAGACTTATCAATATAGACAACTTAGAAACTATAAAGAGAATATAAATATATCTTATCTAATTATACTAATAATTTTCTGGGATTATATCAACCTCTATAGTGGTATAACTCAGGTTTAGAATTATGGTAGTTGAATTAACTAACACAGCATAATCAACCACAACAATAATAATTCAGGTATAAAAACATGGTAATTAAAATTGTTAACATAGCAGAAACAGTTTATCAGTATGAATTCTATTATTGATATGTCCCTTAATTCTTTTAAACAATTTATCTCAGTTGAAACAGGAAACTTAAGTTCCTATAACACTGTCCAATTCCTTATTTTAACAACATGATCACATCTTCACATGGACAATTAACATCTCAGCAGATAACATTTAGAGTCATGGCATCAAGCAGGCAAAAATATAGGTAATGAGATTAAAAGATGCAGACTCTATTACTGTATATGGTATGAGCTTTGTAAAACATTGTTTTTATGAAAAGCTCTCTTTAAATTCATTTTTGGGCCCAGATGTCAATACCAATGCCTGCCACCAAAAACTAGGCCGAGAGGGCTGGTCCTAACAAAGTTTCCGGTCATGAATATTCTACCATATCCCCACACAAAAGATGCAGCAGTGCAACTCACTCCGAATAGTCGAAGTCTATAAGAATGTCCTCTAAAAGAGTAATGGGTATGACATCATTGAAAACAATAATTCAAAATTCCCCAATACGTAAAAGCTCATTTTGTAAACTTGAAACATCATAATAAAATGAGTAAACTTGCTATTATAAATTTCCATGGAGAAAAACTTTAGAAATGTGTTTCATAGATCTTTAAAACTTGAAACATTTATGCTTTCTCTATATGAAACACTATATGTGACACAGAAATATGTGTACATAATATATTCAATTACAACAATTGATAACTGCCTAGCAAGGATAATTATATCACACAGTTGCTCAATGAAGCAGATTATTGCACAACAGATATTCATGGCTCTATGGTTAACATGCAATAATTTCATAAAATTATGAACAATCTTTTAAACAACATGTATATGTTTATACAAGCATGTTAACACATAACAATTATTCATACCGTACATTTATCACAACAAAACAGGGCTATGCATAACACAGTAGGTAAACTGCACTGATTATTTTTTAAAACAAGTTTTGTTCTATGTTGTAGGTAAGGTTTGTACTTATCTCTTTACTGTGTCTCCTATTCCAAAACCTTTCCTACGGAACGCCACCCTAACCCTTGAAGAAATTTGTGGGAAGATTGAAGAAAAGGGCTCCTAAATTGGTTGTTTTTCAACCAAAAGCTCCTTGTTTAAGATTGATTTGGAGCTCAAAATATTAAAGCTTGGATGATTGGAGTTGAAGAACACAAGGGTGTTCTTTGGCTTGTGGGTTCTTCTCGGCTAAGGAAGGAACAAGAGAGTGAAGAGTTTTTTCTCAACTCATAAAACTTGTTTTGAAGTCTACAATCCCCCATGTGTATTGTAACCCACCGATAATAAGGACTTAGTGGGTTTATCATGATATCATGCATGCAATTAGTCCTAATGCAAGGGCCTTACACTTGTCCCTTAGCAAAACCAAACTTTGACACTTGTTTTTTACCACCAAATTACCTAATAAACACCCATATCAGGTATGTAAATAGGAGGGGCTCTCAAAAGTGTTTTTGGTTCAGAATCATGGTTAGAAAGGCCATTTGGCTCGGGCAAAAAAAGTCATTTGATCAAGTCTGGCTGAGCAGCAGGGGGTCTAATGGAATGCCATCTTGTGTGCCAATTCTAGAAAAATCCGTACGGTTATTTTTAATTTTGTCTGGGCAAAAGGTAGATTTGATACAGTACTTGACCATGATGGGTGGTAGATTTGGAAAAAATACAATTTGAAATGTTTTTGGGTCGAGCCAATACAGCAACTCAATAGACGTGTTCGGTCTGGGGCACTCGAGCAGTGGGCGAAGTCTGTACGGACCGTGTAGGGCGCGCGGGGTGTGCGGCTGGATTTGAGCGTGGCATGGGCGAGGGGTGCTGGATGTGCGTGAGGCGTGCTATGCAGCTGGGGTCTAATGCACGGGGCTGCTCGTCCGCACGGGTTGAGGCTGCGTCTGGCTGGGCATGGCCTGGTTGAGCCAACCCTAGTCTAGTTGCCCTTTTTTTTTTTTAAACCTAAAACAATTTTAAATTTAATCTAATATATATATATATATATTTTTTTTTTCTTCTTAAAAAAATATTTAAATTAATTTATTATAATAAAATTAATTTAAATCATTTATTCATAAAATTCAATCTTAAAAATTCTTGTAACTGTTTTGTTTAGTTTAATACGATTAAATCAATTTAATTAATTATTCATAGAATCATTTTAACATAACTTCATTATTATGATATTGTTAACTTATTAAATCATATAATTAAATCAAATAAATTGATTTAATTAACCAATCAATCTCCCACATCTATTTTCATAATTTCAACATCTAATTTAATTTAATTCAATCTTGTTGTGTCTATTCAACTTATTCAACACATAGACACATAATTTCGCTTTTAAAACATTCACACCTTTAAGCCAAATGATGTTTCATCAATTTACTTGTTAAACTTTCTAATTGATGCTTTAAACATCTTTATTTCATGTTTGACAATCAAAAAGCATCACAACATGTCATTTATATGACATGTATACAACAATTGTATTCGTAATTATTTTACGAATTGAGTACATTAATATAGGTACGACATTGCCATAAAATAATTCCCTTAAACAGCTATTTTATTATCAAAGCTAATGACGTGAATTTTCGGAGTGTCATACTACAAGTAAGAATAAAAGAAAAAAAATGAAAAAAAAAAATTTATTCCCGACAAATGGGGCAACCATTCGACGATAAAGATGGAAATGGAGAGAAGTGGAAGCAACAACAGAAGACAAAAAAAAATAGAAAAAAAAGAAAAGAAAAGAAAAAAAGAGAAAAGAAAAGAAAAAAAGAAAAAAAAAAGAAAAAAAAGAAAAAGAAAAAGGAGAAAAAAATAAAAAGGGAAAAAAAGAATTATTTTTTTTACTTCGGGACCAAATTACTAATATTGGAAGAGTTTAGAGACTTGTGGTGCATAAAATAAAAGTAAAAGTAAAATAAAAAGGAGGAAAAATAAAAAGGAAAAAAAAGAATTGTTTTTTTACTTCGGGACCAAATTGCTAATATTAGAAGAGTTCAGGGACTTCTGGTGCAAAAAAATAAATTATCCAAAAGTTTTTTTTAAATTTTTAATTGAGGGTAAAATTGGAATTTTTATAAAATATGAACGGTAAAAGGTACCCAGAAGTAATGTTTTCAAAATTTAGGTTACCCAGATAAACAAGTCCAAAACTAAGGGTCCTTTTCGAACATTTGTGCAACTAGAAGGTACCTGTACGGAGTTTTTCCTTTTACAATTTAAAAAACAAAGGCTAATCTATACGTCATAGTTATTTATAATAGTTGTACAAACATAAACACCATTTTTTTTAATTAAATATCGTCATTTAAAATTATAAAAAACAACGTTGATTTTGAAAAAATAAATATAAGATTCAAAAAATACGAGTAATAAACGTGGTATTCTGCACCCGAGAACAACAGTTATTTAGTATCAAATAAGCACGGGTAAAAATGGTTGTTTTAGGGGGGTAGCAAAAACTACAGGGTTAGTTACCACGGTTGCCCAACTGTGGTTTTAGACCAAAAAACAACGGGGAATCACCGTGATTTTTGACCGTTTTTCTTGGAGTGTTACCTGGTAGGAATCGTTTTAATTTTTAACATTAAGATCCTTAGATAGCATGGGTGGTGTTCTTTTCTGGTTTTAGGCATTACCTAGAGGAGAAAATGAAATCTTGATCATTATCCTTCAAATTATGCCACCGTAGGTATTACTCGAATAGAACACCATTGTTCAATTTATGAATAACATTCAATTCGACCTTTTCTTCCTTCTGACCGGTAATCTTCATACTTTTACAAAAAAATTGCCCAGTCAAAAGATGATTATGCCCAGCACAAGTTCACGGGGAAAGCAAAAGTAACCTAAGGAGCTCTAGGATAGTTCAAGGAACCACCTAGGAGTAATTAATCAAAATCCTACCCCCAAATAGATATAACTGAGAAAAAGAGAGAGATTTTTTCAAACTTCCTCCATAAAGATCACTCATTTTTTTTCCAAAATTCTTCAAAAGACACAAGCCTTAGAAAATAAACTAACTTGTGCTCCTTTCGTAGATCCTACTCAATTCGAAAGAATTATGCAAGAAGAGCACTAGATCGAAATAGCTGGATAAAGCCAAATGATCCATCCGGAACAACTTGATCCTAATCCTGAAGAGGAATTTGAGGAAGAAGAGAAGCTTGACTGGTCTCTGAACCTGGCCAAGGTTCAGACTCTCCCTCCCAAGAAAATCCATGCCCTTACTCAACTTTGGAGTGTATTCGAGGTAATATCTATGAACTAGGGGATAATCAACCTTCCAATCCCCTGGATAACTGTATTATCATACATGCCTTAGTAATTCAAGTTGGCATCCCTATACCCTTCCCCCGAGACTTATGCAAACTTCTTCACGACCTCGATATCGCTATTGAATAGCTTCACCCGAATGCCTTCTGGATTCTGGTTAGCACCATGGCTTTATTTAGACTTGGTGGCGTTCAAGACATTAATAGAAAATGGTTCAAGATGTTGTTCCAACTTAAGAGAGTCACGACTCAACCGGGGTTTATTAATTCTCAGCCTGGGCATCCTGCAATATAATATTAGAATGCCCTGAATCAGAAAAAGACTGGAAGGACGAGTTAGTCGTCATAGAAGGGGAATGGGCTCAACATGGGGTCTCCAAACTAGAATTGCCTCGTGTATGTATGCTTTAAGACTACTCCAGCTTAGAGCTGACCAATTGAAGAAAACTTCGACCCCAAACTCATAAATGAGCTTTGGTTCATTGCCAGCCTCCTAGCCCTTCAGAGGCATTACAAGGTCTTGCTATCTTTGTACTCTATGGCCCGAAGTGGGTTTATAAAGATAGATGATTATAGGTAGTTATAAAGTACTAACTATGTAGTTAATCGGGACGAGGCTTCTCGGGACTTAGCCATGGTCAACAAGAAAAACAACCTTATCAGGGAAGGATTTTAAATTACCCTCTGCCCTGTTTGTGATGTTATTCCCGGATTTGAAATGGAAGATACTATGCCAGGTTAGGATGACCTCACGAAGCTTGAGATTCTGAAAAAGAAATCTAAAACCTGAGGTAATCATAATTCCTATACTTCCTGAACAGGGTTCTTACCACTTTTAATTATAACTTATTTCTTTTTGTCTCTTTTACAAAGTTCCCAAATGGTCAAAACAAAGGAAATAGGGACTAAGAAGACAGTAGGGAGAGGAGGGACCGAAAAATGATCTTCTTGTCGGTCAACACAACATGATAAGTCCCGTGATCCTAACCTGGTTTAATATTCTCCGGCCCAGCCTGCAGTCTCTTCACAAACAAACCCTTTAGCCCAAACTATCGAAAAACCCACAGTGCAGACCAAATGATTCTCATAGTGACGCTAATGATTTTGAGAAGTATGAGGCATATGGATGGTTCTCCTTTTTATCTCCCGGAATGGATTCATCCTCGCTTCCGTTAAAGCATGAGTTGCGGTAACCGCCATCAATGCAGTGAAGGTAGGAGTGTTTTGATGCCCAAGGAGATATTTTTCTTGCTTACTTGGGTGAATGTTTGAAATAAAGGCTGCATATATGGTCTGATCCACAAAATCAGTCACTGTTAGTGCTTCCCCTGCTAAAATGAGTAATATAATCTCTCAACGACTCATTTAGACCTTGAACTATCTTATGTAAGATTTATGTTGGCCTCCGAACATGTTTGGAGCTCACGAAAGAGCGAAACATTTCTTAGCTAGCTCAGCAAAGCTTCCTATTGAACCCTTCAGCAAATTGACATACCAATTTCAGGCATATTCCTCTAGTGTAATCACGAACAGCTTACACTTGAGTGCATCATGATCAGGATTCAAAGCCATATGCACGACATAATTGTCTAGATGTTCAATCAGGCTAGTAGTGTCCAAATATTTTCTAGCCATCTTTGGCAGCTTCACTCCAGAAGGAATTTGGTACTGGTCAATAACCGATGTGAAAATTAACTAGTTCTCTGTCGAAGTGCCGGGTAAAGACCATGTGAATTGTTGGTGGAACTCAAGTAACTTCTTATCAATATATGCAGTAGGGTTTTCTAGCAACATAATGCTAGACTCAGTAGGGGTAGCTATCTGAATTGGAGTTCAGTAAGGAACCTTTTGGTTGACCAGAGGTGGATTAGTCCCGGTACAGTTCTTTGGGCGGGGTGGATTAACCTGAACCAATACTTCAGTTTAGGTTCTCAAAGTTGCTTCCTCATTCCGGGTAGTACTTTTCCTATTAAGGTCTTCTCGTAAATCTTGGATACCCAAACCAGTTTGTGCAGGTCTGATTTGCTCATACATATCACCTTACGGGAACAATATTGCTTGCTCGACCACCAGGCAACTCGATACCTTGATCAAATAAATTCCTCTGCACTTGTGGCTTTCTTCGAGATAGCCCTGCCTTTGTAAATGAGGAACTTGACACTCGCTGTCATGAGAGCTATCCGAGATTGTATTCAAACGGCACCCTTCCCAATGCAATTATCTAGGCCATCAAACTTGGCAAGTAGCTTTCAGAAATCACTACTTGGTTTGCTTGTGGATTTTATTTAGTAATTGGTTTTTTACTTCGTCGTCTTAACCCTCTTCGGGTTTGGCGTGTCCTTTTCACATGCATTTGAGTGTTTAATGTGAGATTCAAATCTATACCGTAAGACTGACAATCATTCTTATCTATGGGTTGTTTGGGGTGAGTGACATGCTGCGGTGCGTTCTGATCAGGATACTGCGTATCAAACAAAGCCCCAAAGGCCAAGTCAATAGATAAACCAACTGGTTTCTCATTCCTTCTTGAGTGTCAATGAAGAAGATCACCATCACAATCTGAACCAGTTGTAGCCATATTGATTATATCCGAAAAAATAACGTAAAGAGTGCTGGGGGCAATTGAAACACTTCTAAAGGCCTTCCTTCTAGAGCTAATTGTTATAGTCGAATTTGATAATCCAGATAACAATACAGAATCTCAAGAATAAATACAATTTCACTTGTTAATGATAAATGATTCAAAATTTCAGATCAAACAACAAATTCAATGAAATTCTCTTAATAAACTTGGATGAACCAAGAACAAAGCTAGAACAAGGGAGAAGTTGGAGCTTTCTAGAGAGAGAGAAATTCGGTAATTATGGGAAATTAATGAGTTTAGGTTTGCAATAAATGCACCCCAATATTTATAGACAAAAGTGGGAGCATTATACAATATAAGTACACTGTAGGATCCGACCTATTTCACTAACTATGACACTGATTACAGCGAAAGTATGAGCTTTTTCTTTGATTTTTGGGGTTTGGTTATAACATAATTCGCGATTTGTGGCCTGCTGAGCATGGATTAATTAGCATTTAATGCGAACTGACAAAGTGTGAGCGCTATTTGGTTGCCAGGTCCTGAATAGACCTATCCAGATGTCATCTACTCCCCCGAACTGGATAGCCCTTGATCACCCATAATGTTTGAATATGCTCAAAAGCACACTTAACACCTAATTAATTTGAGGGGTAAATCTGGGCATTACATTTATGACAAGTAGAGCTCCTTTATTGTTTTGTTTTGTAATTGTTATGGATAATCAAGTTAAACAATGTTATGCTTTGTCTTAGAGATCCA
This sequence comes from Ulmus americana, assembly GCA_010015005.3. NCBI lineage: Eukaryota > Viridiplantae > Streptophyta > Magnoliopsida > Rosales > Ulmaceae > Ulmus > Ulmus americana. The sequence continues at coordinate 1,051 of WUAT03327759.1, read as the reverse complement.
AATGTAATAATAATAACAATAATAATAAGAGAAAATTGTTGCAGATGCCACTAATTTATGAAGGAGGTCCCAAATCAGTCACTGATATCTGAACGTGTTATAAAATAGTCATTTCGAATCACAAATGCTGCAGTAGTAACCACTGATTAAGGGACAATTGTAGTAGATACCACCTATTTCTGAAGGCTGTCCCAAAACAACCACCCACTTCGAATGTAATTTATCTTCAACTTACTATTAAATTTGTCAAATTCAACAAAATATTTATTGTATACTTTTACTTTTATTGATTGCCTTTGGGATATTGGTGGCTATTTTGGGACCACTTTTAGAAATGGGTGGCCTCTACTGTAAAAAATTCACGTTTGTCAGAAAAGTAGTTGTTACTGCAGTATTTATGATCCAAAATGACTATTTTGCCACACATTCAAAAATAAATAACTATTTTGGGATCGCCTTAAAAAATAATAAGTGACCTTTAATGTAATTGTTCCTAATAATAATAATAATAGTCTGTAGGTTGGATATAGTTTTTTATTTTTTATTTTTAATCATATATGGTCATATTTTGGTTTAATATTTTATCCATAGTTTTAAATCGGGGAGATTGACCATTCAAACCACGAGTTTGTGCAGCATAAAATAATTAATTATTACCCATTATAAATTAATTAATTTCCTGTTAAACCAATGAATTACGCTTTAACCCAACATATGTTTTTAATATGCCGCATGTGCCCAAAATTTGAACTTTGATCACTGCATGCACTCCTTACTCATCTTCCATATATATGAAAAAATTTACTTCTTATGGTTGCGGTAGTAATTTTATTAATAATTTTTTAATCATATCATATTTTTAAATATATTATTTTTTAATATTTAAGAAATATTTTTATAAAATTTTGTATTCATTAAATATATATATATATATATATATATATATTTACAGTTAATACAAAAACTATATATCTCCTAAACAAAAACTTAAATTATAAAAAAAAAAAATTATAAAGATATTTTTAAGACATTAGAGAACAATATATTCAAA
>WUAT03327648.1:0-10650 GCA_010015005.3 Ulmus americana | reverse complement strand
GCCTCCTCTGCAGTCCTTTACACCGCCACACAAGGAGACCTAGGTTCTCAAACAACCATTATACTTCTCAATAGGTCACACACGACCTCAAGAACTAAGGACCAATTGGCTGTGGTCACACAGGACCACACTAGTAAATCCACAGACGACCCAAAGTCATGTCCGTGTAAGCTTCAAATCAAACACACCATATGCCAACCAAATTCACACACGACACTATGTCGTGCCCGGCCTTCCCAAAATCCAAAGTTTCAAAGAGTAAAAGTCCACACTCGACCTGATGCCGAGCGTGGGGCTAGATAATACAGGATCTTCTTCTTCTTCAGACCAAACCTAGAAGAATTTAAACCTGAAAAATACCCAGTATCCAGAAATGCACCAAAATGCCAAGTTTTACACCAAAATTTCCCCTAGAAAGGCCTATTTAGCTTCTTTTACCAAAATTTCAAATTTTAAACTGAATATAACCCCGAAATGAAGCATAAACCAAAAACCAACTTCTTCCAACCCAAAACCAATAAAACAATAGCTAAAATCTACCCAAATTGGCTCAAAATACACAGAAACTGATCACAAAACTAAAAAAAAAAAAAAAAAAAAAAAAACGAAGATTTTGAAGAAATTTCCAAGTTTTTTACCTTAAATCGAAGACAATGCAAAAATCGCCACAACAAAAACTTTGAAACCCACTTCGAAGCTTCAAACCAAAATGTGCTTCTCTGAGAAGCTTGAGGGTACAAAACCCCTTCACTTCCCAATTGCCATGTGTCAACCATCTAACACACCTCGAAACTAGCAACATGGTGTCACATTGAATTCCCACCAACGTACGTGCAACGCAAATATCAACTTAGTTCTGATGGCTAGGAAATCCCCAAGTGTCAAGCATCACACTCAACATCATGTCGAGTCCAACTCCTTTTATGAAGCTTACATGTTAATTTCCTATTCTCACTCGACATCATGTCAAGCCAGGGGCCCTCACATGATGAAATTAGCTTCACACTTGGTTCATCTCAATCGCACATGACCTCGTCCGTCTAGGTCGTACACAACATCAAGTTCATTTTGGTAACACATGAGCTCATGATAAATGAGAAAACAAGTGCCATCTATAAGCACCCACTGCCTTGACAACTTAATCTTGAGAATGCTAGCACTAGATGAAAATCCCACACACGACATCTCATCGCACACGACATCACCCGTCTTGATGTCGAGTACGGCCTTCACATAAAAAATCATGCAATTCAATCTCCATGTAGTGACAACATCTCACTCGACATCATGTCACACACGACATTTCTTACCCTCAATGTTGAGTGTGACCAATTGCTCAGAATTGGCTTACAGAGTACACAATCCGCACTCAACCTTGTATTGTGAAGCTTCACATATGACAAGGTCAAGCCCGCCCTTTTAGTGACCAACAAAACAACACTATTAGAAATGACTCGTCATCTCAAACAAATGACAAAGTCCATGTCCAAAGTCAAAGTCATCAACATATGGTCGAACCCGCCTCCATCTACACTAACAAATCACACACTTTTGTAAACGACATGTCGTTTCCCATAAATGACATGCTCGATCCAAGTCGAGTCCGACCTAGCCCCTAACTAGCATACTTCATAGTTTATTGGTCGTGTCCGACTAAATTCATTTCGCACTCGACACCAAAGCAGATGACACGTAATTTTGGATATGACGCCCTAGGTCAAGCCCAATCTTAATCCTATTTCGCAGACGACCTATCATTTCCATGTTGAGCCCAGCCTCGAGTTTATTGTATACTCAACATTTACATACACACAATGTCGTTCTATATACAATTGTCACGAGATGAGCTCAGCCTCATCCCACTCCACATATGATGTCTCCTTTCCTAGGTCAAGTCCGAGCTTGATTTCAACTAGCACTTGATGATTCCTTTGCCATGTAGGGTCTGACTTCTTTCCTGTTCCAATATGACAATGACATGTCGTTTCAAACTTTCATTCCATGTCAAGTCCAACCTCTTCTGGTTCTACGCTCAACATACTAATGCAAACGATGTCGTTTGGAAGTTAATTATCACATGTCAAGCCTAACACTCTCCCCAATTTCGCATATGACATACCCAGTTATGCGACTTGTCGTTTCGCATGTGTATTATTTCCGGATGCCACAATCCAACTCAAGGGTGCAGACGACAACACCTCGAGCCTTTTTTTCTAATACATCATGCTCGAGTTTAGGTCGAGTCCTACCTTAGGTCGAGTCAGGCCTTATCAAGGACAATTTTATGTAGCATTCAAAACGGGTAATTTTAGTATTCTTGCTATTTATTCATTTTTTCAAATTTTTATGATATCAACGATCGACTCGATCTACTTTCTAAGATTAGAACCCCTACACTTAGAAAGTGGGGGACAAACTGTTTGGGCCAAATTTCGTATTTTCTATTTTACCCCTTTAGCAGAACAGCTGGCAACTTGCCATGTCATTTTACGATATGGGTTCACCATCACGGCCCATCACGTGAGTTCAACGTGACGACCCGTTCCTAAAGGCCCACATCAGGTCCTACATTAAAAACCCATGCGACTTAGATCTAATACCATTTATGACCCATCTAATGGAAGGCCCAATGCTAAAATAGACCACTTATGAGCTACTCACTCTATGAGTCAGCCCAACCCATGGGTCAGCCCATTATATGGTATACTTAGCCCCACGGGCCCAAGTCATCCTATAAGTTAGGTCACACCTTACAGTAAAGGTCACACTCTACAGGTCGGGTCAGCTCATAAGCTAGGGTATCCTATCGAGTGGGTCGCTCTATGAGTACGGTCAGTTCCTAGTAAGTCTTTTGACTTCTCAGATCTAACCATGTAACTTCCCTTGGGAGTTACATGACATTGAGAGCTCTTATGGCCTTCAATGATCTATTATGGCCATCAACTTTGTAACTCCTCACAACTCAACAGTCCCATTGAATCTCCATTATGAGACCCTTGGTCTCTTCCTTCTTAAAAGTACCCAAAGGGGCACAACCTTTGGGGGCTCTCAATCTAGATATCTCTCTTGACTATTGGATTATCTCAGGATCTATTCTCCTTCTTGTCCTCTTTCTTTCCTCTCTTAGCTCTCCTACTTCCTACTAGAGGCTTTACGTCTCCTCTTTCCTACTAGGAGCTCACCTGACTCTTGGGTTCCACGTACACTGCTGTAGTGCCAAGCTCGCATTGCCTACAGCCACCACTGCTCCATAGACTCCCGGTCACGGTAAGATCTTCTTTTATTCCTTTATATCCTTGATATCACTTTGCATCCTCATGGATCCTTCCTCATATCCTACATACTGACTTGAACGTCGGAGTTCCTTTGGTCGGCAGCCCCTGGTGTTAAGGACTTCACGATCACCGTCTGATTTCTCTGTCTTGCAGGTCAAACAAGTTGCTAGTGACTCCAATATACCACGAGATATTCAATTGTAGAAATCATCCCCTACAATGTTGATTTGGGATATTTTGTGAATTTATGTTGATTTCTATTGATTTTTGGGATTATTTGTTGATTTTGGAGAAATTTTGTTGATTTTTGGTATATTATGTTGTAATTGGGGATATTATGTGAATTTATGTTGATTTTTGAGATTATTTGTTGATTTTGGGGATACTTTGATGATTTTGTTATTTTATGTTGAAATATGAGGTATTTTGTTGATTTTATGAATTTATGTTGATTTGGTAATTTAATAGATATGGCACACGTTATGTCCCATGGAGAAGATGCCGGAGGTGATCCGCCTCTTCCAGGAGGTTCACAGGTACCGACTCAATGTGAGTCTTGTAAGTATTACGTGTCTTATATATTAGTTTTATTTTAATAATTCTTTTCATTTTTTATGGACTATAACATGAATTTTTTTATATATATAAATGTAGCATAACCAAAAAAAAGGAGCATCTCTAAAGGCATCAGCTTACAACATCTGTACAATGCAAACGGGTGTAAATCGCTTCTCGTTAAGTTCAATTGGGTAGAGCGGACACTGGTTCCTATCGGTCCGAAATCCAAACTTGTGTCTAGATGTATGGGGAGCCACATAAAACATACTGTGCCCCCTGCTACTCGGATTGGGCACATGTTCCTCAGCATTTCAAGGAACAAATGATGAATGCGGTTGAGGTACTTAACTTGAACATAATGTATTTTTAATTAATTTATTGATTATTATAAACTAATATAATATAAATTATTGTAGCACTATTTCAATATGCAGGGGAATTAGTCCAAGGCTGAGTACCAGGCAGTTCGAGTGGGTTTTGATCAGATGGGTGCCAATCGATATCAGGACTACAAGCACGCGGCGCACACCCGCTACGACTTGGAGGGGCCAAACGTTCCATTCGAAAAGGGTAGCGCCGATGATTGGGTTAGGTGTGTCAACCTGTTCATTGACCCAAAATATTTAGTAAGTATTCAACTTACTTTTCTTCATACAATTTGTTTTTGAAATTTTGTTTAAGTTGTGTTTTTTTTTTCCAGGAACATAGCGCAAAAAATAAAGCTAACCGACAAAATTCAAAGTACGGTAGTTTGCAAGGCTCGAAGACTTATTCAAGAACTCGATACGAGAAGGTAATAATTTAATTTAAATTTATAAATTGTTACTTATAAATTAATGTTATGTATAGATGTAATTAATAGACTTTGTTAATTTTTGTATATAGGAACCCCCAAACCGAAGAATGGCCTGGGGAGATCTACTTGTTCAATATCTTTCACACTGATAAGAAAGGTCAGTGGGTGAACCAATCTACCGTAGGGGACTGTGTAAGTCATAATTAATTTGATTATAATATTTTAAAATTTGTTCGTTGTATTAAAATTTCGATAATTTAATATTGATTGTAAAATTTCAGGCTAAACTGTTAGAAGAGCTTCAATCTCAGACTCAAGAGGCTAGTTCATCAAGTGTCGAGGTAAACAAGCATGCAATCACAAGAAGAGTGCTCGGCGAACAACGCGGCCATGTGAGAGGAGTTGGCCAGAAAGTGAAGGGCGTCGGAAGTTCTACTTCCTCTACTGCTACTTCACATGCCAATTTTGGACCTGGATGTTCTTCCTATCCCACTCCTGGCGAGTTGGCTGCTCGAGTTGAGGCAATGGAGTATCGCCAGATGTTAGAGTCCATGGGAGATTTTATGCGGCACTTTGTGGCCAACTTGTAAAGATCAGATGCCTCACCTTCAATTTGACGTCAATCTCTTCCTACAGTTTCAACAGTTTTATTAGCAGGTTGCTCCGGATGCGGAAGAAGAAGAGGATGAGGAGTTAGGGGATGATTAGGTTTTTTTATTCTTTTGTATTGATTAATAAATTGTAAACATTTATTTTTGTTTGTTTTTTTAATTTTATATTAATGTGATAATTATATTAATATTTTTCCTAAATGTTACATTTACTATTTTAAGTTCATTTAAAAAAACCAATTAAAAACAAAAAAAAAATTTAAAATAAATAAAAACCAATTAAAAAAAATTGTCATCGCTATATATTTACAAGTTATAGCGATGACATATGTCGTCACAATTAGGCAACATGCATGGACCAATTGTGACTACATGTAGCGACGACTTTGTCATCGTAATAGATCTATTACGATGACATGTCATTCTATAGCGACGACCATTGTCACCGTTATAGACCTTTTTCTTGTAGTGTTGATAGTTTCTATACAATTTCCATATATATTCCGCATGTGTATGCTCGGTTTGTTTCAACGAATTGGTATCAGAGCTTGTGTTTGAATTTCTATGATTAGGAGAGGGGTTGTGTTCACTTATTGTTCATACTTGTAATTGTGCCCACCAACTGTTTGATAAAAGTCCTATGAGATGGCTAGTTCAAGTCCTAAGGTAGAAATTGAGAAGTTTGATGGTTCTAATGATTTTGGTTTATGAAAGATGAAAATGCTTGCACATCTAGGTAATCTTAGTCTCGATTTGGCACTTGGGAAGGAGTTCTCGGAATCTATGGATGATGAGAAGAAGCGGGAGGTTCTTAAGAAGGCCTATAACACTTTGATTCTCAGCCTTAGTGACAAAATGCTAAGGGAAATCATGAAATGCAAGAGTGTGACGAAGGTGTGGTTGAAGCTTGAGTTTTTGTACATAACCAAGAACTTATCAAGTCAGTTGCATCTCAAGGCGAAATTCTTCACTTGGAAGATGACAGATGGCAAGGATTTACATGGCCACATAGATGACTTCAACAAGTTGGTAATGGACTTGGAGAATATTGGAGTCGATTATGAGGATAAGGATAAGGCTTTGCCGTTACTCTATTCTCTACCAAAGTCTTATGAGATCTTAGTGGATATTTTGCAACATGGAAGGGAGACCATCTCTTTGGAGGATGTTGTGAGTACCCTCAAGGCTAAGGAGCATAAATTGAAAAGCGAATTAGATGTGAAAACCGGTTATGGGTTGAGTGTTAGAGGGAGATCTAGCAAGAGAGAGAAAAAAGAAAAGAAAAAAAAGGCAAGATCCAATTCTCAAGGTTGTAAGAAGACAATTAGGTGTTTTGTATGCCACGAGGAGGGACACATTAAGAAGTATTGTCTAAAAACAGATAAGGATACGAAAACAAGAGAATGGTGGTTGTGCAGATTTTGTTGGTAAAGGCAGTGTGAGTGTGGATTTCTTGGTTGTTAACATAACAAAGCACTTTAATGGTTGCATGTTCATAGGATATCCGGAAGGTGGAAAGAGTTGGAGGCTTTGGTGCAAGGATGTAAAGACATCCAAGTGTTTCATTAGCCAGAATGTTGTTGTTAGAGAGACCAAGTACTACATGGCAGCGGTAGATTAATTGTCCAAGAAAGCTAATATAGAGGAAATGCATACTAGGGAGAGGGTTGAAATTGAGGTGGAGCCGGTTGTAATTTGTACGGAAAGGTTTGGAGAAGACATGGCTAGTGAGGAGGATCCTTTGGGGGTAGGGAACCCAGGTGACAACCTTGGATTATACGACTTGGCAAGAGAGCAAGACAACGGCCTTGACTCTTACCATTTTATCAAGGATGGAGCAAAGCAGACTCGGAGGCCACCAGAATATCAATAGTATGAGAACATGTTATCCTTTTTTCATTGCACACAACATAAGGGTTGTGTGGAGGCAATGGGGCATAAGGATAGGTAGCAATGGGTATGAGTCATAAAATATAATGAGATGCAATCGCTTGACAAGAGGCTCACGTGGATATTTGTTGGCAAGTTGGAAAATCAAAAGATTGTGGTTTGCAAGTGGACACTTAAACAGGATGAAGGCATTAAGGAGGCAAGTAGACTGATATATAAAGGAAGACTTGAGTTTAAGGTGGAGGCGGCTACTTTTCATGGTAACATTTGGAAAATGGAGTGAAGGTATGACTTCTTTCTTAAATAGTCTCTTTATAGGTTGGAGAAGTCTCCTAGGCAATGGTAGCTTCATTTTGATGGCGGGTTCATGGTGAAAACAAGTTCATGATGGGCAACGGTAATAGTTGCAGGTTTGTCAAGTGGTTTATCAAAGCTATGCTAGGTAGTGTTTTTTGAAATGAATGATTTGGAGACAACCATGAAGATTTTGGAGATAGAGGGCATTTAGGATTAAAAAAAAAAAAGGTAAGTTGTTTGTGTCTCAATGTGGGCATTTCCGGGTAATCTTTGAAGAATTTGGCATGTTGGAATTGGATCATTTCAAACAATCTTCACAATTGTCTCCAATGGTTGATTTGGAGGGTGATAACGTGTAGGGTATACTGGATGCTATATTTTTGGGAAATCTCATGTGTTTCATGGTTTGTTGAAGCCGGACCTAGTCAACATGGCTAGGATTGTGAGTGTAACTATGTTGAATCTAGGAAAGAGCATTTCAAAGCGGTGAAGTGGGTTAAAGGCACTTTGAGCAGTGGTTTTCTACAGGCGTATAACGAATGATAGGAAGAAACTTGTTAGACGTGTTGATGTGGATTATGCAAGGGTTTCTGACTGGAGGTTTTTAACCAAATATAACTCTAATTTGTTTGGGTGCTCAAGGAAATAGAAAGCACCACAACTAGTGGTTGCTTTGTCTACAACAGAAGTTGAGGATATAGCCATCACAGAAGTTGGTTTAGAAGGTATGTGGGTAAAAAGGGGTTATTTAGTGAGTTGGATTTTGAGTGGAACAAGGAGGAGTTATGGTGCATTAATCAAGCAAAACTTGTCGAGGTCAAGTTTAAGCTCATTCGAGACATAGTCTCACAAGGGGTTATGGCAATGGAGGTTTTTCACGAGGAGGAAAACCCGGTGGATATGGTGACCTAGTCCATGATTGGTACTAAGTTCAAGGATTGTTTGAAATTATTAAATTTCATGGCATTTACCAAGTAGATAGTTGGTGGAAGTCTACTATGAAGAGGTCTCACTCGGTTTAGTTTCAACTAATAAGCCAAGGTGGAGATTTGTGTGGGTCCATACTTATAACAAGGGGGATATATGGTGTTTCATATTCCTACAAGTGGTATCAGAGCCATGACCCGGAATTAGCCATGGTGGATGAATCCTCGGAATGCTAGACAAAGGTGGTGGGCCTCAGTTAGCTCGTGATGGGATCTGTGGATGAGCTCTATTGACATGCAGTGTCCTCTGGATTCTTCATGGACATGTTTTCCTCTCCAACATGGTGAAGAGGAGTTGATCTGGATAGAGTAAGCTCTTGCAACAAGTGGCACTCCATATAAGGCATGTGCAAAAACGCAGTAGATTGGAGAATCTTGGTTGATAGAGAGTGGAGAAAGAAATGATCGTTTGAGGGGAGGCTCGATGGTCCTTTGTTTGAGGGGAAGATTGTTGGGTGTATGACCAAAGTCCCACATTGACTAGAAGTGGGGCGGATTATGTTAGAATTTATACTCTAGGGTTAGATACATTTAATGTATGTACAACATTTTGATTGAGTAATACATGGATTTTATTTCATGGTATTAAATTGTGTCTTAATTATGTTCATTTGTTGAATATATGTAAGTAAATTAGATGCCCTAAACTATATTATACAAACCTTGAATTGGACATGTGAGTTGTTCATATATAGAAAGATCCAATGTCAAGGATAGTTTAAATATATGAACCTAGGGTTGTTCAAAATATCCAATATAATTGGATATCCAACCAATCCGATCCGATCCGATCCAATCCAATTCAATTGAGATTGGGTATCCAATCTAATTGGATCGGATTGGATTTGAAAAGTTGGATTTCTTATTGGACTTGGATTTCATATACCAAAATCCAATCCAATCAAATCCCTATATATTAATTAAAAATTAATAAATTTATATCACATATTTATACCTAATTGACTTGTAAAATGTATCTAAATAAACATAATACACACACACACACACACACACACACACACACACACACACACACACACACATATATATATATATATATGTTTTTATACAATTTAGAGAATAATTTCTAATTATAAAGAAAACGTATACTTTCTTTAACACTTCAAAATCATTATTGAAATCAAAATAAACAAAAAAGAATGAATTGATGAGTTTTTCTTTTTACAAACTTCACAATTAATTGTCGAGTGATGTATTATGATTTTATTATAGTGTGAACTTCATATCTAATACTTTATTAAGTGTAATTTACTTCATGGTAATGTAAAATTTGTATACTAAATTATGTGTAAAATACTTAATTTGAATAAATAATTTTTTTTTCTGTTAATTGGATTGGATTGGATTGAATTTTCATCTACTATTGAATTGAATCGAATCTAAAAATTAGAAATCTAATTAACATTGGATTGGATTAGATGTTCTAAAAGCATATTGGATTAGATCGGTTTACACCCCTAGGTGAGCGATCTAATAAACTATGGAGTGTATGTCTTTACTCTGGAAATCACCACTGCAATTCAAGATGCTTCCATTCACTAGGACGGGAGAGGTTTGTTCTTTTCAGTTACATGCATTTTTAGTTGTGGCTTGGTATTAGCTTCTGGCTTCATAGATGATTTAACATGTTTTGAATACAAAGCTTGAATCCCTAGTTGGGAACTCGACAAATTAACCAATCTACAATTTCCCATTCAACTGCAGCTAATTTGCGTCGTTTTTCAAGCTTTAAAGCACTCCAATCTGTAACAAGGGTAATCTCTTTCTAGTCTGATTCTTTCTGAAACAATTAATTCATAACTGTTATGTTTTCTAAACAACTTGATAGTGAAACGCTGAGTGGCAACATTCTGTTTTCTAGTTTCTAATCTTTAGGCTCTATTTGGTTGGGTATTCTAAATATCCAATCAATATTCTAAATACTCTATATCAAACAGTTTAATTTTTTTACAATACCTAATAACTCTAAAAATCACTACTCCAAAAATTAGAAGCCAAAAATATTGTAACTTTTTTTTTCTTCTTCTTTTGACCGACAAAGACAAGCCGCTTTTTTTTACTTCTATTTTTTTTGGGGCTTTTTGCCCAACGAAACTTTTATTTTTATTTTTATAATGAATCTTTTTAGTAGAGGTCCCATAACTTTTTATAAAATAATTATGTGGTCATTTAGTTCACGATTCTGCAACATTCTAAACAGATCATTCTAAACATGG
>WUAT03327427.1:0-10651 GCA_010015005.3 Ulmus americana | reverse complement strand
AAAAAAAATGCCTCCTCCTCAGTCTGGCACACTCAAAACGACATGATGTCGAGTCAACCACTAAATAGCAAGAATGGACACCTCAAGCTTCACTCGACTCTATGTCAAGCCAAGGCCACTTGTACAAGATAATGCCCCTAACTCGGCACTTGACCAGATGTCGAGTCAAGTTTCCGTACACATAATAGCAAGGATGCCAATAGAAGCTTCACTCAACATTGTGTCAAGCCATCAAGCTACAAGCCACTAATGGTGTCTTCACTTGACCTAATGTCAAGATCACTATGGGGTAACAATTCTCATAACCTGGTCAGTACACCCCCTGTAACACAAACTTGTCTTCTCTGAAGGAAACCCACGAAAAATTAAACCTATCTTCAAACCCGCAAAAATACTGAGATCAAAAATACCTCAAAATAACCCTTTTTTTCTTCCAGAAACGTACCAAATACTTCGTAATAGCTCAAAATAAATTCCAAAATCCAAACAATCCAGAAAAAAAACTCAAAAACCAAACCCACCAAGAAACTTTCAAACCCACTTCATTTTTTGGCCAAAATCCTCAGAAGACAATAGAAACAAGCCCAAATCTTCCCAAAATGCAAGAAAGAAATAATCTAGCTAAAATCACAAAGAAAATGGTGTAAAATCCAAATTTTACCTCAAATTTTAGTATGGAAATGGAAATTCGCCCTTTGTAAGCTTTTTCCTCGTAAATAATACTCAAAAGCTAATAAATGAGCTTATCTTTGAAGCCAAGGCCTTCAAAAAACCCCCCTTTTTGGGGGTAAACATGTGTTGGCCATCAGGACTACCTCGAAAAACAAAAAATTCCTTCCTTTTTCAAATTCCCTCATTCTCACGTGCCACACGCATGTCACGCATGTGTGGCACATGACAAGCAAACTTGCACCGTGTAACCACACGTGCCAAACAAACCAATCATAACCATCCGTACTCCCTCATTCTCTAGCAATATGTTGACTTGACCTAATGTCGAGCCAAGCCAACCATCCTTCACACTACATTGGAACATTGCTAGCAACACTCGACTTAATGTCGAGTGAAGATCATTTAGGTTTGCTCCCATGGAGCAATAATCCACTCAACACAAGTGAACCCGTACCATTGAGCTTTGCTTGACATCATGTCAAGCCAAAAGTTAAACTCTTAAGGAGGGCCTCTCCTCCAAACACTACAAGGCTTTACTCGACATCATGTCGAGCCAAGTCTTGAAATAATTCCAAGTCAAGCCACCAGTCAAAGAACTCCATGTGATGTTAACATTAGGTAACACAGAACTACACCCGACATCATGTCGAGCCATAAACCACCTAAGGTTTCACTCGACATCATGTTGAGTCACATTTCAGAATGTCATGATCAATCCTTGGATTATCACATGACTCATCGTCGAGCCACTCTCTGAACGACTCGTTGTTTCAATAAAGGGCCACACAACATGTTGTTAATTCAATTGCCACGTCACGTGATACATTTTGAGGCTCCATATGACATTATGTTGAGCCAATATCATACTTTCATGCTTCATTTGACACTTTGTGGAGCCAAAAGCATAAAGTCATCCCATACGGCAAATCGTTTCAAAAAAAAAAATGACATGTCGTTCCTTTCATACAACATGCTATTTGAAAAATGACACATCGTCGTCTATTTGATACGTTCATGCGACCCATCGCAGGCTCGACAGAATTCCATGTGGTATCACTACAAGAAAAATGGCCTAAAACAACGGTTGCACAACCATGGTAACTAGCCCTGTAGTTTTTGACCCCATAAAATAACGATTTTTACCCGTGGTTATTTCATATTGAATAACCGTTGTTTTTGGTTACAGAGTACCACGTTTATTAACCTTATTTTTGGATCTTATATTTATTTTTTCCAAATCAACATATATTTTTTTTTATAATTTAAAACAATGAATTTTGATTAAAAAACGTTGTTTTTGTTCACAAGACCATTGTCAGTACTATTACGTGTATATTAGCCATTGTTTTTAATATTCTTAAAGAATATGTTTTTTTTTTTGCAAATCATTCTTAAACTCCATTCTCAAACCTCATTTTAATACGCATTTATAAAAATCAAAATGTTATTTTTTGATATTGCAATTATGCTAATATATTTAATAAAAACCTTTCGATACTATTTCATTTAATGATATAATAAGTTGTATAAACATTTTATTTCCAAAATAAAAAACTTCATGAACAATAAAAATACAGTAAAAACGTAAAGTTCATAGCCACTAAGACATTAATAGTTCATATTCATAACATAACAAGTTGATAACCACTAAAAAAGATGGTTGCCACTAAAAGTTCACTGTGAATAACAAGTTGATAACCACTAAAAGCTGGTAATTCAAATCAAGCAAGATATTGGTAGACTTAATATCTCTGTGAATAATAGAAGGAAGAAGATCATGGCGAAGATAATCCAAACCTTGAGCAATCCCAAGTGCAATGTGATGTCTAGTTGGCCAATCTAAAGTGAGCCAACCTTTGTGAATAGCATACTAGAGTATCTTGCAAGAGCAGTGTTGCCTTCAATGAAGGTGACAATGTTCCAAAAGAGTAGTGATATTGCCAAAGTTATATGACTTATGTACTACCAATTTAACATATGATAGAAGGAAACAATATATCTCCTTTTTACATTAGCACAACATGGTAAAATTGAAGTTAGGCTTAGTCAGTAAAGTAAATTTCACCCGATTAGAAAAGAAACTTTGAAAGCAAGTCAGGTAAACAATCACATTTTGGATTCAAAACTTAAATACGAGTTTGATATTGTATGATAAGCTCAAAACATATTGTTCCATCTCATACTTCTTCATCTTGTGTATGACTTAGTTCAATCATTGACTTCCAACATGATTAAAGACAAAATACATCAGAACTACGTGAATGAGATATATGTTCCAGATGGAATAAATTTGAACAGGCTGAAAGAAAATTTAAAAGACTTAAAAACAATGGGGCAAGACAGGTAAATAAAAAAGGAAAAACACAAACAAGGAAGAAATCAGAAGAGCAATGTGATATCAAGTGAATTAGAGTAAGAGAGAAATACTGCACCTTAGCAGCTGGGTGTGCAAGATCTAATTCACGTAGAATGGCATTTCCATCATTTGTCACCACAATTCCTGGGAGCAAGCAAGGAGGAAGTGTAAAAACCACTGAGACAGCTTAAAGTCTAACTTCACACGACTACTTAAAAGAATAACTAAGCTTTAGGACATGTAAATAACTGATAATTATAAAATTAATAGAACTAGATGTTACAACTCAAGGATCTGCAAAATGACAAGAGATAACTTTTTTTAAAAATAGAGTACAAAATTACCTCCACTTGCATCTAGCAGCATTTTTAACATAGATCTAGGACCCAAAGTTGTCCTGATAATGTCAGCAACAGCCTGTTAAGAGATGAGACAGGCAGGGAAAAGCATAAATCAGCAAATAAAATATCAAAATTCCAAAGCATAACATCCAAAACTTGAGAAGGAAAAACTACCTTAGAAGCTTGTATATTAGCATGCTGAACCTTGCTTCCAGACTCCCGCTTCAAAGAATCCTCTGCTCATCAAAACCAATTGAAACAAATCAATTTCACCCCAATTCAGCAAACACAAACAAATCAAACCATACCCAAAATCTCTTTCCACAAGACAAATCAATATAATAGTTCCAATAGCCATCTAACCTAAAATAAACAGAAAAAGAAAAAAGAACTTGAAAAAACTTACTGAGGACAAGCACCGGCGCGTGCATGATTTCCTGTGTACTTGGGTCTCAACCCTAATTAACCAAACAGTCAGTGAATCACCCAGAAACTGTAAGGGTAAACAAACCAAACAAAGTGCAAGTAGTGTGTCTATTAGTTTCTAGAACAATATGATAAAGATTGATACATACTTTAACAGCTTAGAAACGAATCACACGATCAAACGAAACGAAGAATGTGATGGATGGATCTATCTGATCAGGAAAAAGTTGTCATTTTCAGTAAATGATACAGAAACTCTAGAATCAAACAGAAGCAAAGAAAAACCCACACAGATTCAGGGAAGAAGAAGAAGCAAGAACAATGCGTAGAAGGGATTAACAGATGAAGATCAAGAATATGAGATACCTGGTCACCTCCAGCGAAGAGAGAGCGACGAGCGAGTGAGATTTGTGAGGGAAATAGGGGAAGAAATGGAGGGAGGTTAGGGTTTATTTTTGAGGGTTTATTTGGTTGAAAGACAAAATTGAAAATTTGTATAAATGTTGAAAAGACTAGATTACCCCTCAAGTTTAAGATCAGGGCCATCAAGTGCTTTTCCCGGGTTCCAGAGTCTTCAATAGACCAAAATTTACACGTATCGGTTCTATCTTCTAGTGGAACAAATTATTTAAAATTTACAAAATAAAACTCTTATTTTATTATATTTATGATTAGATTTCTCAAGTAATAGCTTTGGTTCTGTTTGGCTTTTTTAAAGATACGTTATTGTTACTATGTACAGAATATTACATAATATTATATACTGAATTAAATAAAAATTCTATTTAGAATATTATATTCAGACTTATTTAGAATATAACTCCGTTCAGAATATTCTATTCAGACATATGTATTAAAAATGATACCTTGGGACGGGGTAAAACTAAGCAAATTGCTTCTGCTCTAAGAATAGAAGAGTGTGTGGGCCTGTCCAACAGATTTTTTGAGTGTTTAAGTTTATTTATGGCATGAAACAACTCGAAGTATAAGTCTAGCTTATTGATCCATTCCAAAAAACCTACTTGAATACGAATGCATATAATTTATTTTTTACCTTTACCAACAAAAAAATCACAAACCAAACACCTTTGTGCTTTGGCTTTCATGTCATTTCAGAATTGTAATTCAAATTACTACAAAAATATCATTTCAATTTATTTTTTTTATTTTTCTATTTAAATCACGAAAAAAAATATCATTTCAGAATATTATTTAAATACATGTTGAATCACTAAAATAAAAATAAACTATTCGAAAATTTGATCCAACTTCAAAAAATATTGTACGATAATGTTATGTTTTTTATTAACTCATTATATTACACGCATTATAAATGAAAAAAAAAAAAAATTAAAACCTTTTAACACTTTTAGGCAGCTGGCTAATATTAAAAAGTTCTAGAAATTATTAGAATCATAAAAGAAAATGGTCTTGTTTCTTGTTTATGTTTTGTAATATGTATGTATATACAGAAACCGATAAAATAACTACTGATCCTAATTATTAACCAAAAATAAAACAAGAAAGATCAATGAAAAGCATGGTTTTGGTGAACTACAGCACACTAGTTGGTCCAAAAGTATCTGAACTTATAAAGACTTGGCTGGCCTCCATCCCAAGTTCTCAGTTGGAGAAGCCAAATACAAAATACCCTGAAAGTCGTGTTAAATATCCAAGGACCACATAATTTCCATATAAATATAAACAATTCCTGATCCAACCCCCATAAGTTCAATCACAAGTCTTTCTTCTTCAAATGCCACATTACAAAAATTATGAACGCCAAGAAAGGATTGAGGTAGTGTCAGCCAAAAGCTATGAAGACCACTCAAATTGCCGAAGTAGGCTTTACCTTCTCTCCCAAGAACTGCAGGATATGTTCGCGTTTCCAGTTGTCGATTCTGAAAAGAGGGCAAGAGAGGTTATTCAATGAGCTAAGTTGTTTCCATCTTTTCCCTTCAAGGGTACAAGAGGATCAAACTTCAAAAATATTATGAAAGTAATAAGAAGGCAGGTATATTTTAGGCTCGGTCAACTTGAAATGCATTTGCACTCCATTTTAGTCGAAATTTTAAGTAATCATTCTTCAACCAATAAATTTGCTGTTTCTTTATAATTGATGAAAGACACGCTGACCTTATTGTTTCCTTATGTTGGCCTGCGTCATCCAGCATGATCAACTTTGGAGGCGAATTGAAAATGTACTGAACTTTAACTGAAGGAAACCGATCCTTCTCCTCTTCAATGAAACCAACAATCTCCGGATAGAAAACCAGTTTCCTCATGCAGACCTCCAATATGGCACCAGAATAGGTAATCTGCGGTTTAAAATGAGAACGAACATGAAATTGGTAATTTTGAACAAATTTAACTCAATTTATCCCAACAAAACCTGTTTTGTAATAAAAATACATATGAAATCCAACTAAGACTGCATGGAAGATCACAGTGAATGTTAAGGAAAAAAAATTCCATATGCCAGGACCTTCTGCTGACACCTGCTTCTAAAATATTTGCTCTCCTTTCCCAAACACTACAGTTTCTACTACAAAAGAGATTCTCTAATTCCTAAGAAATATTGGGGAACCTAGTAGTAGAGTGTATGTATATTATTCATCAATTAGGATGGATAAAGTGATCTTTATTAGATTCAAATTTGGCCTTGTTTTGATTAGAACGCTGTTGAGGCACCAACTTCTGCATACTCACTTCAGTTCACTAATTTTTCCAAGTCCTCGCCAACAAAAAATTTGATTCCAATATTTAATAACTTGTACCTTCTTCAAAAATCTTAATTTATTAAAAAAAAGAAGATGGGGAAGAAGCAGAAACTATATGCACAACAATGGATTAGGGCTATTGACCCAATCATTGCACGGAACAAGAAAAGTCTAAACTATTCTATAAAGCCCTCCAAATTTGTCATATTTCATCTTCCAAATTTTGTCATATTTACAAAAATACACATACCTTGCTCATGGAATCATCAGAATCTTCCGCACAACACTTCAAACAATCTGATACCAATTCTGCAACCAAAACAAGAGTTTTCGTCATTGAAGCATTTATACAAGTAACAATTACAAAATTAAAAATATCATACTTTTTCCCAGACTTGACTCTAATGATTAGGAAACTAGCCAGACACTATCTCTGAAGGAATGAAGGTCCTTCCAACTAAATTTTCTCACAGTTGATTACCTAATCCCCTTCGGGGAAATTACATGAGATAATCCTTTTTTAATTAACCACATCATTTTGCCTTCATTTCAAAATCATTACATTTGAGGAACTTTTTATATGAGTTTTCTTCACTATTTGAGTACAAAAATTCCATTTTTGTAATCGAATTGACTAGAGAGGTAAAAACGTTTGGTGACTTAATTTTAGAGATATTCATGTAAAGATCCAATTCTCTTCTCCAAGAAACAATTTCAATTTCTCTGTAATGTAATAACATGCAGACTACATAATATCTAATTCAAACATCCTGCTTTCCTTCTACCGTTTTCTCTAAATACACACGTAGAGCTGATTTTCTACAATATGAATTTCTTACAAACTTGACATTGTCCCCTCCATGTTCCCAAAGTTTCATACTTCATTTCAATACTTCTACCAAGAGAAAAAAAAAACAAAACAAAAGGGCTGTGGCTTTGGATCATTGGTTTAGGTTTTACAGGTTCAGTAAAGTTCAAATCTCACACAGTTCTTCCCCTCCCTCCAAGCTATAAACAAGGTCGACGCTTGCTTTATCAAACGAGAATCTCTAGACTATATTCAACATTTTCTCCCATAAATTTTGAAAAGTAGACCATGTTGGAGGAACAAAACAAAACACTAGTAAAGATTCTATAACTAAAATGAGTAGATATGAACATCTTTGATCTCCGTGTCAATCCCACAAACCCAATTGAGAAAAAATCACAATAATCACCTCAATTCCCACTCCCAATCCAAATCAATTCGAACCCAGAAAATCAGAAATCTCAACTCGCAACACAAGATTTTTACCCACAATGATGAAAACCCATCAAATTTTATCGAGCAAATACCTATAAAACAAGGAGAAACAAGAACAAATTGTTGAGATGAGATTATGGGTAAGCTTTACCTTGGTCTTTAACATATTCGGCAAAAGTGTGGCAATCGGAACACAAAGCGAGCCCCGTGAAACCCAGATTCTCGCATTCTCTGGAGCTCAGCTGTTCTTTAGATGTACATAAAGGTACAACCACAAACAGCAGTACCAAGAGATACCTGCGGGCATAGATCAAAGCCGCCATTTTTCTGTGTCTCACTCTCAAACTCTCTCTTCTTCGATGCTCAACGAACAAGCATCCAGGGGCCGCTGATTATTTCAGAACGTGAAATCTCTGTCGAGACGTCAACGAGACGGAGCGTATTTTACCAAAAGAGAAAGGGAATATTATATATTAGTACCTTTAGTTTGATAAAGTTTCAAAAGTTCCTCAAGTTATAAAAATATCAAATTAGATCTCTAATTTATGTAAATTATTTCTAAATACTCTAAGCTCGCCTATTTTTTTAAAAAAAATACAAAAATTACCCATGAATTTAAAATTTAAAATATTTAATAAATAAAAAATATTTTTAACTTTAAAATAAAAAATAAAAATAAAAAACTCAATTACATCACTCTCCCCTCTCATCCTTATCCCATCCTCAAGAACAATCCGAACCCACATAAGCAGGGCCGCACTTTTTCCCCAAACTTCCTTTATGATGGTTCAATCTCCGAAGTGTTTTGTTCTAATCGTTGCTTTAGGTCAAATCTAATTCGGATTCACAGTAAAGACTGTCGTTTTACTTTGTTTTCCTCTTTAAGAATATTCGGGTTTAAAGATTGCTTATTTGGGAAGTGGATTTGAATTGGATTGGGTTTGTTAGTTTTCTTTCTGGTGTTGGATTTGTTTGAATTGAATTGTGTTCTTCTTACTAGTTCTGTATTTGTAATTGGATTGTGTTTTTTTTTTCTAGGGAAAATTTGCACTATTGGAACACCCAACAAATATAATTCATTTTGTGGCTTGTAATTGTTTTTTTTTTTTTTTTCAAAACTTAAATTAAAATAATTAAAACAATAAAAAGAAAATGAAAAAACAAAACACAAAACCCATATTAAAAAAAAAAAAAAAAAAACCCAAATCTTTTATTCTTTCTTCATTCTCTCTTCTTCCCCATCGTCATTCATTGCTCCATTTCCTTTTTGTATTTTCTAACCACACACAACTGGCGACCACCATGGAAACTGACCAACAACCACTCACCGACCCCATCGCCACCACCTCCGACCGAGGCAAAACCCAACCGAAAACATATGGCCCCCAAACGGAATCCCAACCCACACCCACCTCCGCCGAAGCTCCGGTCACCCAAACCTCCATCAATACGGAGGACATTGTTGCCAAGGTGGTTGCCAACATCAATGCGAAAACCGAGGAAGAGATCGCCTGTGACGGAGGCGGCGAACCGGCAAAGAAAGCAAAAGTAATGTCGTCCCAAACCCACCTTTTTTCTTCAAATTTATGCAATTGTGTGGATAAAAATTGGAAAATAGGCTTTAGGAATGTAAATTTGGTCTGTTTGAGCTAAGAAATGGTAAATTCTAGCAAAAAATAAAGGGATGAAGGAATGGGTTTGCCGGGGAAGACGGGTTTCGCGTTCTACAATTTTTAGTCGCGCTTTTAAAAAAATTAGTCGCTCTGTGTACTGGTATAGTCAAGGAAGACTAAGATTGAGTCGCAATAAAAATAAAGAGAGCGACTATATAGGTGCGCCTCGACTAACTCAGTCGATGCTGCAAGCAGGACCTCCAAAGGGTCTTATAGGTAGCCTTGACTGATTTAGTAGCTCTGTTTATTTTAATAGCGACTAAGACCTAATCACTGGAGTCATCTGTTTCTAACACGAAGCAACTATGTAGTTGTTTTTCTCGACTATATAGTCACTCATAAAAAATTTCTATTTTTAATTTTTTTTTCTTGTGTTGCATTTAAATCTTAATCTAATTTATTTTGCGTATAGTTTTCAGGTATATTTAAGGAACGAGTTGCCTCAGCTCAGGGAGCTCATAAACTTACCTGGATCCTTCAGTCTTTGATGACCCCAACAAGTTTCTAGCAAAAATTACCATCAAATATTAGTTGGGGGTTCTGAGGGAGATCAAGGAGTCCCTAGAGGAGTGGGAGCTCAAAATTTTTAAGGAAACCTGTTTCAAGCACTTCATTGACTTGAACATGCATTGGACAGAGGGTGAGCAGAAAAATGCCAAACGAAACACCTTTGCCGGCCAATACGTCCACTTCCTCATGATGAGATGCATGAGGTGCTCGAAACGTAGAGAGCTGTGATTCCTAGTAGAGGGAAAACCAGTCAGTTTTCGTTAAGGGAGTTCGTAATGGTTACTGGAATTCGTTGCTTGGATAAGGTCGACATAACCAGTAAGCAAGCCATAGAGTGGGGCAACAGGTTGTGTGACCTCTACTTTGATGCTAACACCACCAACAAGTTCGATGACCTCGCATGGGGTTTTCGAAAAATGTCCGAGATATCGGACAAGGGGGTGAAGAAGAAGGCCGAGAAGGCCAAGAAAAAAAAAAGACGAGCCGAGGGCTCATTATCGTCGGGAGAGAGGGGATCGAGTAAAGGTCGCCCTGATATATTTTCTCGAGGGCATGTTATTCAGCTCCGACACCAAGCGGAATGTCTCCTCCTTGTACATGAGCATGGTGGATGACCTAGATACGTTTAATGCATATCCTTGGGGGCTAGAGGTGTTCGAGACCACTATTCACAGTTTGTGGTCGAAGAATCTTCTAGTCAAGTACAAGGA